>QNGE01002690.1:0-106071 GCA_008508345.1 Paragonimus westermani
AATTTGTATGGAGTTGATGGGAATACTCAAAAAGACTTTCCTACAATCCTTGTTCTATATGATGATCTATTTAGAATTCACAGAACAACAGAAAAGTGATTAGTTCCATTGGTCGTTGAAGCCATTGTTTTACACACCGTATTTGTATATGTATTTTGCGGGCAAATTTTATTACTTTTCATGTTGTAATTATTCTTGAAAATCGGAGACTTTTGCAAGAATTCTTGATTAATTTTGGAGTTCTGGCATTTTTTTGTTGTAGGACAAAGTTTAAATGACAACTGTGCCCTTTGTGGTCGTATTGAACCATCAAGTATAGTCTCTTCAGCGATCTCTCATCGTTTTTTGTCTTCTAAATAGACACACACAAAGTTTTGTCCGCTTATTCTTCTCTCAACTTCGCAAAAAAGGTTACCGCACCACAAGAAATGACCAAATGTTTCTAAGGCTTTGAACCACAGAAGCCCGCAATCATGTATATTTGATATAATTTTAAATTGGATAATGGACTTTTACGATCACATGATTTGTAACGAAATCGAGACTAGGAGTGGGATATTTCATTTTCTTCATCTACGTGATTTTAAAGATATATAGGCAGACTATTTTCGATAATTCATCTTCAGGCCTGTACGATTATATAGAGGGTTAATAGTGTTAATTCGGAGCATCAGTAGAACTTATTACAGTGCAACCGGGTCACTGTAAAAAGTATGTCATAAATCCGATTGATATATTGATCGGCCTGAAGATAAATTAACGAAAAGTTCTAGAAGTAGCTTTGAATATGTGTATTGTTCGCGTGAACTTCCGGGGTAACCATGTAATGTTTGAAGAACAAGGGTGAACATGATATAAGTTTTGCCGTTGGAATATAAATCCCACTAAGCCATATGATGACCTGAGGAAAAAAACTAGATAATTAAACATCGTTTAACAAATCGTCACATTTAGGGATTACACCTGTTAAAATATTATATAGCATTTAAACAATATTCTTAGACAAACACAATTAGCTGATCACGCTAACTTGTCTAGATTGAGGCGCACAGTGACAGACACAAGTAGTCTAAGATTACAAAATAAGACGAAATCAAATTTTTGAGCAGCAACTTACATGATCGTACTGAATGCCACGCCAGTTGGTCATTTTCTCCTGTCAGAATTGATCCGAGAAAAAGGTATCAAAGAGGGCTGTTCATAACTGCTGAGATTTCACTCAAACTCAGAGTGCGATAATTTTAGAAACTGGAGTCTACCAGAACTGTTTTTAAGTAGACTGATCTCAGGTGAGTATGTTAAGCAATAGAATTGAACTTAGCTTCTAAGCACAACAATACCCTGACCGTTGATTATGTGATAGGTTGGCGGTCACAGAGTGAATGTATGTTCGGTACGCCTGGTTTTGGAAGAGAACTCGACTTGTAATACTTTGTAGGATTTTCCCTTTGAATCACCAATCAATCATCTTACTTTTCACAACACATGTTATTTGCATGGACTATAAAGTAAGCAAGCGGGATGTTTACACCAAAATCGGCTTCATTCTTCAACAGCTTGACGCCACAAATGGTACTCGATGATAGAGTTCATTTGGGTTTATGGTTGTGTTGCAAGTGATAGTCCTCAAGCGACACTATTTAATTATTCGCCTAAATATGAGGCTCAATACATAGAGTTCATACAATGGTATAATTGCATTCAAATTTGAAGATGTCAATGGGTCACGCCCTAACTGAACTTATGGCCTGGCTTGCCATCTGTTTGCGTTAACAAGTTTAGTAAGCATACCCCCACTGGCACATCTCTCAGTCTTATTCCTTCGGGTTTACACTGGATATGTGGTGTGTTGGTGGAACTGCAATTGGTGCGGCGCAAGCCAATTGCAGTGCTGGCTGAGCAGAGGCGTCCTTTGGCTTCAGTCACTGTGACAGGCTAATCCGAATCGGATGCCGCTAACCATGTAAGCATACCCGTATCCAAGTTTCTGGTCAGTCTCAGAAAACCAAAAACAATCAAAACAACAGCATAACTGACAGCCTGCTAAACATTGTCTCACGGAGGATACACAGGTTTAACAAATAAACGCTGCCGATTTATCCGGTCTATAAGCTTTCTATATTCTAAGTATCACAGCATAAAGGCAACAAACCGGTGACATACAGTCGATCGAGCTTTGTTCCCTTTCAGTGATCAGTGCAAACCCCATTAAGGATCGTTCGCAAAATTCTCCTCTATCAGCATTACATGAACTGAGAATGTTGTTCATTATGCTTCATTGTCGAAGGACTATTTCGAATAAACATAAACTTCAGAGTAGCAACCACGTAAGTCGAAGATACGGCATACACCTACGTTTAATTAAAAAAACAGGGTTTACCGAAGCAAATTGCTCACAAATTCGTTGAATCGCGAGGATCTTAACAGCGGCGACGCTTATCAGTTGTTTCTGGATAAAATGGACAACGACATCGTTGGTTGCCTCAAGTCGGCTTTGCCGCGGAATACGCTTAGTACCCGTGACCCCCCAGAAATTCTTTGACTCAACATTTTGGACTGGTACGTACATGGTTTTCTTGAGAGAATCCAAAAAGGACATAGTAATCTAAAAGCCTGTCTCACCTGCGGATGAATGACTGGCCATTAAAGATTCAGCAACTAAGATAATGGCGGCTGGTTTCGGGTAATATTTAAGGCATTATAACTGGTTTCAGAGGTAAGATAAATTCTTATAATGGTTCAGAAACTCTCGGCCGTGTTAAATTAGATACCGACTATCGGCGGCAACCGCTGAACCCTTAGAATACATTTAGTTTGATGGTACTTTAATTAACGTTCTTCTTATGCACAAGATATCCATAGTGCAACCATAGAGATAGTTTTCCTGAATGTTCATTTGATCATAAACAGGAAGCGGTTCAATGGCGTGAATACCAGAAAAGAAGAAACATCATTGTGCCCGCGGTTGTGTTTTTACACTGCTGTTGGTCCAGTCGTACTTGGCAGATGGAAGCAGTTTACTGAGTCTCGACAGGTGGTCGATGATTCGCTTTATATAGATTAAAATTCAGTCATAGATGGATTTGCATCCTGTCAGTTAGTCTGGGAAAGAATTTGTATGCGCACATTTACCACCCGTAAACCCGCCTCAGTTGTGCACGTATCTTCCGCGACTCGGATTTGACACGTAGCCCAAGTACTTGAGAAGCAACTGGGCTGAACACTACGTCACCAGCTACAACTGTGCACGACTAAAATATCACATCGTATGTGTGATATTCAAAAAATACGGTTTTTTCCTGGTAAACCAAAATCGATTATTCTACGGAGGTTACTTTACAGTTCACCCTTCTACTGTGATCGATCTTGACCTGGATGTATACTGTTAACGAGCTCCATCAGAAGCAAATCTCATGTCTACAACATATTTACAAACGGCTGATCAAAAATGCTGAATGTAGTAATTACAGACGGACGTTGTGCTCTACCTAGATCACTCCAACCCAAATACCTTTGAATAACTATCAGAAATACCTATATAAAACGTTGCATTTCAGAGCAACACCGATCTCACCACAAACAAGTGGGCATTGTGAAGTCGAAACGTGATAATCTAAATACACTAAGCTGTTTCACTCGGAGTATTAACCTGTCTGCCACTATTTTATTCCCACTGTCCCTCAACATTTCCACAATATTTCCTCGTTAAGGTTAGTGTTAACCGCTCGTTTATCCGTTGGAAATACATATTACACTGACCTGAGAGAACGGTTAGGAAGCCAAACGAGCTAGATGACAAAAAATTAGACGACAGACCAGATTACCATAACTGCTTGCCGAAACTAAATACATCTGGTAGTATTACTGTGACGAGACACCTAGACGCATTTGTGTCATTCCAAGTGTCATATCGTTCACCAAATATGGTATCCAAACCGCGCTACATTGGTTACCAACGGCATAAACAAACATGGTTTCAAGCAATATGTGTCGTTTTTGATTATGCCACAAGTCTTACAAGAGGTAATATTTTTGGATAACATCCCGGGTATTCAAATGGACCTCGCCAAATTTTGTTCGCCACATTTCCGCATCCTGACTCACTAACACACTTCCCGGTCTTGCGCACTCAACTTTCTCATTCTTGGATAACAATGTGTGGCAGTCTATTTCTGTTACCCCGACCATAGCAATGCTTTCACTGGAATCAGTAGAATGATTCTGCTCTGTTCCTCAAATGTTGCACTATGCAATCGTATTTAGTGGTCCTTTGAATTAACCAGTGAATTGCCTTAGTTTACCCTCCTAAATGCTAACGAAACATTCTCATTACTCACACATTTGGCTACTTTTCTGGGCGCATATCTTGTTTACCCTTCATCTCAGCCTCTCACCCATTCTTAATGAATCGTGTTTGTTGAAGTATGCAATCGGTGTCCTATTCGCCATTCAACCTGCAGAAACATCCTCGTACTTTGTCCTACATAATGACATTACCGAATGCACTACGTGGTCTAACACACGTTCTTTACCGATGAATGCATCCAAGTGTATTGGTGTTGTATGTTTTCTTCTCAAACGAACACCCCCAAGACACGTTTTGACATCTCTTCCATGATGAAGATTGCAGACCGATTTCCTCCTACATCTACACCTCCCTTTGACACGGTTCCTGTCAATAGGATTTCATGTATTCGTCACGATCATTGCGGCGAATTATGTAATTATTTGATGTATTATAGGTGTACATGGAGACAGTAAGTGCTACTAACTAGGGAGCACATGGAGTGACTGAAGATGCTTCAGTAGAATGCAGGTATTCTCTTCAGCAGACCAGATGAAGCAGCTGGAATTATCGTCATGAATAGAGGCGATCACATTGAGAAATATTCTCGGAGAACAGAACGAGGTTCACAAATTCCTCAAGAACATAGACGAAGCTGATTATACTGTACACCGGAAGGCGAAATATCAGTGGTTAGTGGGTGGAAAGTTGATAGCTGCCGCGACTTATGGGCAACTAAGGCCACAGGGTTCTACTTCACTCCTTCTACACGGACTGTCACGAATCTATGAACCTAGTTTCCCGTTCGTCTTATACTTGACACTACAATTCGTCTAACCAGTCATCGGTGGAAAAGGCTAGTGATACCGTTTGTACACGCTTGAAAAGTGATTGTCCAATGTTGTCTACATAATATGTCTAAGGTTGTCGAATACATACATATCGATAACGATTTAACACGAATCATTCCCTTTGGGTGTGGTGTCGTTAGTCTTTAACGTACTACTGATGAAAACAGCTAATTTTGCACGTGATCATGTGTCCGAGACCCGGTCGATACAAAGATATTATTACAGTGATTACAGCAGCTTTTTTGTGACGAACACTCGTTGTACAATTGTTAAAACTGTAGTGTAAAACCGCGGTGTGCTGTGCAGTGATTAGGTACCCACTCGGACCTCCCCTGCCTGATGTATTCATGAGAATGCTTGACCACACTACGCTTCAACCCACCATCAGCCAGTTCACTCAGCATAATCGGTACGTGGATGATAGACTCATCATCGTTTGCTCGGATACTAACGTATGCACAGCACCTAACTTTTTCAGTAACGCTCACCAGTCAGTTAAGTTTACTTTCATGAAGCACAGAAATCCGGATGTCCATCCTAGATGTTCAGTTTCACTGACGAGCAGCCTGCACGGTTCAGCGAAAGATTCACCGGAAGAGTATCTGGACACGTCACTACAGAAACCTCCAGTTTTGTATTGTTGAAACGAAAGAGGAATATAGTTCGTTGCTTGACTGACACAGCGTACAGAATTTGTTTGCCGGGTGCGCCAGACAATGCGCTTGACTACTCCGATAACGAACTCCATGATAACAGCTAACTGAAACGATTTATCGACAGATACAAGGTCAGAACGTCACCCGAATCTCAGGAGCAATAACTTATGAAAGGCCTGTGTTCATCCAAGTACCTTTCAAAAGTGACAACGCCATGGAATATTTGACAACTTGACTCAATGAAGCAGTCAGCAGGACATGCCATAGCTGAACTCCATATCCAGTTCTCCTAATCCATAGTTCACCGGTTTAATAGCAATGACAGGCAGACAGTTCGGACCGTATTCCTGTGTGTCTACTCTTCCACTTGTTGAACCGAACGTCAAGACAGCTTTTGAAGCTGACCCGGGAACTACATCGACGGTGGTCAGATCACAGATGTGCACGATCGGTCAACAGTGCTATCTTCGTTTATCTGGTCAGAAGTTTAACAGCAGATGAAAACTCATCAAGTCTTCCAAGTGGTTTATCACGTGCCAGCTGACCCCTCAAAGCCTGTCCAAATGAGTTCACTCTGGATCGTCGAAACTACTGAAGTCAGGCTACTGGACCCCAGTATGGCATAGGGAGCGGCTTGTTCAGTGACTGCATTTATCGTGGCCACAAACCCACCGGATCTGTGGTCAGTCTGCTCGGTCAAACCAATGGACCAGCATGGTGTAGAATACTGATCAAACCATCTTCGATCGTTAGATCAGTCATCGATTTTCTCCGTGATAAGTCTGATCGATGTTTTGATGTAAAACTTTAAAATCTTCAAGTATATATACATATATATAGGTTTTCTGAGCTGAATATAAATTATGGAACATCTATTTTCGCAAATGTCTATGTTCATTATAGCAATGGGTATAGTTGGAACACGAAGTTGGGTAGTATTTGCCTAGTTATATTTTATTATAAATACATGACTGTCTGATACAGCGCCTCTCAGGTATAACATTGACCAGAGTAGCCGGCAGCGCAGTTTTTGGCACTTTACTCGGTGTGAATTTTTGTGCGCTCTCTCCCCACTTTTCTAGAATTTCACCAGTGTTAGGTCAAGACCAGACAAAAATTGGTTGTAAAATTGCGGTCAACAGAACAGCTATCCTATCACTTAAGGGATTTAGGTAATCAGGCTTATTGGTTTCGCTACACACCAGTCAGTCAGCTAACGCGGTCACATGATTGGTTGTTTGAATCATGAATTGGAGTGGTTGCACTTGTCGCACTCTCGATTATACTGCCTAAAGACACATACAGCACAAACGTAAGGCAAGCATAATCATCGTAAGATTCACGTATCAAAGTGGAATCATAGACGATGAGGTAGATGATTTCAATGGTTAGTGAAACTATTGTGGCCAGTTCAACTAGCTTGAACAGTTCAGCTGGCTGGAAAGTCTATCTGAATGCGAAAGCCGCAATCAAATGTGGGTGATGTCCAACTTGATTATAAACCGAATCCCCGACTACTCATCAGTAATCTAAAATATCGCCTTGCCGGTTTAATGGGATCAGTGATCTTGACCTGTCTCGAAAGTCCTAATCGTGGGGTTATCGATTGGAGCTAAGAGGACAGTTACTGTGTCTCCTCTCGAGACGATCGGGCAACCTGATCACTGTTCACAAGCGAGAGTGGTTGAGTGTTCAGATTTGATAATTCGGTCGTGCCTAATGTGAGGTCAATGGCGCAGTGGTCAACACGGTTGCCTCATGATTGGAATGGCCGGGGTTCAAATCCCTACCGTGGCAAGGATATGCACTACTGACGAGCTCCATCTAATGAGAGCGAAACTCGAGTCTAGTGCTTCGTTTCGATTGGAGCTGGCTAGAAAATCTATCTGAATGCGAACACTGCGATCAAATGTGGGTGGTGTTCAACTTGAAGATACTATTGTGGTCAGTCCAACTTGCTTGCACAGTTTGGCCAAGCTCACACGTGGGGGTACTTTGCGACACCCGTACAGTTCATGGGCAACATAGCCAAGCCAAATCTGCGCTTTCTTTCATGTTGAAGGCAAAACAAAGATACGTTTCGCAGTCTGATCTTAATTGACATGCATGAAGCAGAAAACATTGAATAAAAAGCTCACAGAGTGTTGGCGGTGAAACGATATCTCAGTCAGTAATACACCGAAAAGAAGGTGACATTTGCAAACCCTCTCATGGAGGCCGTCGGCATGAAGTAAAAACCAGAATATACATCAGAGTTATGTTTGCTAGCCTGCTGACTGTATCTCATTATTTTACATTCACCAAGAAGAAGATTGAACAGATTATTCATAGACTGTAGACTGTAGAATTGTTCTAACTCTACAGAATGGCATTTATCCATGCCGACGAAAACCACGCCCGATGTCCAGTTGTCCACTAGGAACCGTCAAAATTTTCACAATGATATTCCCTTCAACTCGAAAGCGCTCAAACTTTGGTGGTACGGTGGACTAAACTGGATTAGCTACCCGTTGTTTCACGATAGTGAATAGTTCTTCCATTGTCTTGGAAAACAGTTTGCATAATACACTGCAGTATCAGATATACGTGCACACAATCAAATATATCTTTTTGAAGACGCTCTCAAACAAGCTTACCAGCTAGTCGGAAAAAATATGTGTATGGACTATTCAAATTTGAATTCGGCTATAATGGCGAGTTTCAAAACACTGGTAGATGATAACCCTTCCATGGCAGACAGTTCAGGAACAAAACAAGTAAAGTTAATTGAGTTGTTTAATTAAAGCAGATTACCCAAAACCTGAAAGAATGATTTTTGATGTAAGCACATGTGGTAAGCGTTCAAATCCAACAAGCTTGTGACAAGTGGGATGAGGTCTAAGAGATGTATATACTACCATCCATCACATACACAAAACAAGTGATTGAGATAGTATAACCATACTTATTAAGTACTGCGTTTATTTGTTCTGCGGGGAGAAGAAAATCACTTTCTGTCACAATGGAAGTAACACTGTTTGTGTCAACACTTTCGTAACAAGGCAGGCATAATTAGCTTTGTCGCCAAAACTCATCAACAATTGCATGATAACCTGATTCACGTCGAATGAAGTGTAGTTGTCGATCAGCAAAATGGGCCTAGAGATGGAATTCCAGAGGTGTTTTCTACCACGTTTGTTGAGCCATGGTTTGAGTTCACCAAACTGAGGTTTATTTCACAATCCGACCTAGTCATTTACACATATACATTGTTCAACGCAACAGCAAATAAGTCAGTTAATTAGACAAGAAGCGCGACAACTTAGCAGACGATTGTAAGATTTACGAAGGACGATTATTTGAGTGACAAAAGGCAAACACAAGTAACCTGTATTGTGGGCACGCTTTATAACAAATCAAAACGTCAGATATATCAACGGTTTCGTGGCTCCCAACTGAAGTGCGGCATCTAGAGGTCACGTTCGAGACATGTGAATGAAGTTACAGATTTTCCTAGCAGTCTGTCGTCTCCTGTATTTCATGATGAAATATACGACGTGTGTATACGGAACAATAAAACGAGTCGCACAGATCCGGAAGGATCTCACAGAGTGTGGCAGTTTGACGGACAAAGGCAGGGGAATGGTGTGTGAGGGGTGAGTAATACATGGGCCATCCACGGCTGACGGCGTTCTGATGAAATACTTAGGACGAGTGGTTTATTCAAGGGTTTCAGTAACATAATCTCATCAAGTGGAAACTGATGGCCGCTGCACATACATGATTGTGTTACGAAGTGGTTTCAGTCAAAAGGTTATTTGAGTCAGAACGCAGAAGCAAGACAAAGTTTACTCAACGTGTGTTTCAGTGTTCCGGTAAGCCATTGTTAGTTAAACAGAGTTATACAGAGTGACATGGGCATTGTGCAAGATGTGACACTGATAAGGAACTAGTGTCAAAATGAGAGAATCACTGAGAGGTCACCTGTTCCAGTGGAACATGAGTGCCAGTAATGCAGATCAGTGAACTTTCACAAGAGTCATACAGAAGAAGAATGACAATGCAAATTCCAGTTACGTTCAGCGAACTCAGTTTCCAGTTACCATGAGGAATTGTTTTCAAATTTTGAGCTTTAAAGCAAACCAGACATGTTAGGTTCCGAATGACGCGCCAGTAACTTGGGTAGCACTTTTTATCCGAGTTCAGTCGCATGTGAAACTTCACCATGATGAGCATACAGCCGTCATTCTTTGAAAACTTCCTAGCCTAATTAGTGATTGACGTACAGATGCGCTTATAAAAATATCTCGCTGAAGAACATTTCTATGGTTGTTTAGGTCATCTGCACCATTCCCGATTTAGTTAAGTCCCTTTGCTTCGGATATTAATCTTACCGGGTTAGACAGTCATAATACAGCCGAAATTCGCACGATCTTTATTACCAGCCTTAATGGTTCTCATGCCACCCGCGAGCTCACTTTTGTGATTCAACACATCAACAGTTTCCACTCATACAACATATGCCGTTGTTCCTGCTTTGTGTATGTGACTGACGTCTTCTTTTGTTGTGGGACCCTGTGCATCATGTCTTGTCCGTTGGTCCAAGTTCATTAGCCGATAGCTCATCCAGTCGCCCATGTTATCTGAAATCTACTCATTGTAGGCATCTGGACATATCTCTCTGCCGAAATAAGATATTCCACCGAGTGTTGGAATGCTCGCACTCTCATTTTTGTCATTCATCACAGTAACATGGTGACAGTAATTTACTGCGGTCAGATAATAGGCTCAAAGCTATGGGCTTATTAGTTAGACGCAGACTTAATTGGCTGAGCATTTATTATGTTGGCCTAACATACTAGAAGAAGGCTACAATATAGCAGGAGATATAGACAATGTCAAAGAAAAGTCAAATATTGGGAATTCCATTCTTCTACGTTTGTAGCCAAAAGTAGGTGAGCCCCTATTTGAAGAAATAACTTCTTGTTACACCACTTCTGATCATTTCTTTCTGTGTTTATTCTAGTTTGGAGCACAATGGCGTTACATGCTGCCACCACGTGCATACTACGAAAAAGTACTGAAGCTCACGAGCTGTAATATCTCCACAACTAAAGGTTGATGTGATCTTATCGAGCCAGTTACCCTTCAAAATTTAGTTGAAACAATTGGCACGCCTACTGATAGGTTTGATTTCAATATAAGCAAGCTTGGACAGTGTACTCATTAAAAGTTCATTCCTATTTTCGGGCAGTAACAAACGAGTCTAATGGTACATGAAAAACGAAAGCTAGGCGAGTGATTGTTCCTTCTATTCAACAGTAACTTCATAGGAGGTTCCTAGTTTGTATGCTGTCAGTTCATCAACCATTCCTAATTGTGGGCTCACTAAGTCACAACTCAGAAATCTTACATTAAAAGGTCAGTGTACGTTACACAGAACCCTTTCAGGCTCATCAAGATTTATACAATTTGCACTCTGTACTTACTGGAAGGCATTCAGTAAAATTATGCCAATCATGAAGTACGCAGCGAAATGAGCTGCTTTGTAATATATGGTGTATGCCTTCCTAATTCTGCCGTTTACTTCTAGGGTATTACGATTATTTCGTAATATGGCAGAAAGAAACAAATGGTCCATGTCATAGGATACCCATAGTTTTTAAAACTCGAACAATCAGTTATGTTTTTTTCCGATTATAAACACGAAACTAGTGCTCGCGTTATTTTGGTGCCATATGAAGCACGATGTAAACAAACAATTACCACTATAATTGCCAACTAACCTACATCCGTACAAGTCTGTAGCCAGGAGAAAATAACCATCATGCTAGGATAAAAATGGTACTGATGAAGCGTGTTTAATGCATGTGAAATCGGGCATCAAGGTACTTAGAAGTTGGAGACAAAACGACTAAGTTTACGGTGGAGTTAACGTGACATAAAAAGGATGGTTGTTGTTGTTGGCTGCTTATCATTTCACTAATTAATCATGCTTACTTCAAATAGGATCCAGCTGAACAGCGCAATATTTGACGCCAATGAATTGAATTTGTCATTATTATTTATTTAACATTTCTGACCACAGCGGTCAATGCCATGTACAGAATTTGACGAACAGCGAGTCGTAACCTGAAGCTTGAAACAATTCGCCATTAGAATAAGTAGCACTGGTAGGCTGAAGCGTCTGTGAATGACAGACCAGTAATACAGTTTGTCATTTTAGTTCTAACGAACTTGACTCTGCTAAGTTCCGATATGGAACAAGCTGGAAGTTGACGTACCATTTACTAAACAATATTGAGTCCATTTTTCAAAATCTCATCACATTAAATAACAGAAGTCGATTCCCGTTTAACAAATTAGAGAACTGACCTATGCACTTGTAAATTCCTTTCATATACATACTGCCAACTGTTGACCTTAAGATTCGTTTGAGTTCCTAGCGTGTTCTACAGCGGGCACTGCTCTCGAAGTTTGTTGATCACAAATTCTCTACTGGAACGCCTTCTCTGTCTTTTTATTGGAGATGGTAAGGAGTTATTGTTCAGTTTTGGTATCCACAGTATTATTTGCTAACGGTTCCTCTTCACCCTAAAATAATCACCGGCTGATCGATGGAAAAATTGATGGAATTAGCTTGACTTTTATTGGCATACTGATCATACTGACGTTGACTGTACCAACGAGTAAGACTTCTGTAAGATGTCAGCAGTTTTCTAATCGAGATTTTGCCGAATAAGGCTAGACGTGTATTTCTCTTGGACTATGACACAGTTTAAAATACGATTATTCAACTTGAAAACAGTTTGTTGACCTAATCTAATGAACTACACCATTCGATTTCAAACTATTACGCACGCGTGCAACACAGGACCAAAAGACAACAGTAACTTTGTTGTCTACTCTCATTTCTAGAAATCAAACCTCATCCCATAGAGCTGTAAATTATTGTATGTCGATATCTCGAACACCGCTTCTTCCACTTCGCATGATGCATTCACGACTGGTTTCGAAATCAAAATTCAAGTGGGTAAGTCGACAATATCTGACCTCATTCCAACTCACACGTCGTGTTCGAATGTCGTTGTTAGGATAATCTCCCGATCGATCTGCAGACATGTGTCAACGATGGACACTCCCTTTGTTTATGTGTTTGTCCTTGCAGATCGTGGTTACCACTTTGTACTAGTAAACACACACCACGTGGTTAATATGTGTTAATCCATTACTCCGTAGCCATGCCAGTCTGAAAAATCTATATTTCAGACTCAAAGTTCAGAATATTAGTGTGCAAGCTGACGCAGGAGCAGTGCATGCAACACTTGGCCGAAACCTGTGTTACTACTGAAACAGAAGCTCACAGGAGGAACACCGTTTCCATATCAACTTTAAGTACATTGGAAAAAGGGGATCCCGCCGTTACAGGCGTTCTCTCTAAGGAAGTTTAAGTGGTGAAAATTGTATGGTTGATATGTATTTTCTCATAGTAACCTCATTTCATTGGTGACAAATCGACACATGCCCACTTCAACATTGAAATCGTTGTTCGCAACTTTGTACCATTTGTGTTTACCTACTGTGACTCTGTCGACAAGTATATAACTTCGTCTGCTGATCGCTCAGTCCATTCTGTCATTAATTTCGAATACTTGAAAGTTCACCGGCAAAGTTATTCACAAATTTTTGAGCAGGCTGATGAATGCAAGTTTTAGAGATCCGATATTCACGTTCACTTCCTGTTTTTTTAATCCGCACGTAAACTGTAAAAGCATTTAATTCGAGATATAAAAAAGGAATATTTAGGGTGCCTTCATTAAAACTAGTAATCCGACCTAATGAATTTGCTTAAATACGGACACAGCTCATCACGATGTATGCCACCGATTGCACAGATCATTCGATCTAGAGTCGACAGTCGCGCGCGCTGAACGTTGCAAATAACATTGACCCGTACAAACGCAGCGAGTGAATAGGTTTAAAATTCAATTCTTTCCGCTTCCCGGTGATTCCGTATATTGCTGGAAGAAGAGTGGATAGTGGGCAAAATTAATTCCGTGAATGATTCCAGTAATAACATTATCTTTTTGTATCCATTTGTTTCAGGATGCTTCAAATAGCAAGCACTGAATTGTGTGACTGAACACTCACATTTTGAAGTCTGCGCGATAAGTAATACTTACCACTCAACATCCACTGTCTTAAGGACATCGTTCTCAAAGAAAGACTGAGTTTTTCCTCGATTCCATTTTTAAACATCTTCGACATCATACTGTTCTGTAGTTTGCATAGCACATGTTAAACATCACTACCAGTTGATCACCGCCATCATATTCCTGCTGACTTCACGGTCAGTTACTTTTGTATGAAAAGGCAACATACTAATGTTTCCGTGTTATAGCTCTTCAGCAGTGCATATCCTTGCCATAACTAGGATCGGAATATTGGTCATAATTTCATGGGATAACTATGCTTACCACTGTGCCACTGAATTCACAATACGCACGCTCGGAGTGTCATATGCAAACGCCGAGCTGCACTGCTTTGAGAGCAATGTTCAGAATCCCCGATTACCCTGAGAGAAGACAGCAATTTGCCTGTTTTTAGTGGTCGCATGAAATCCTTGTCTTATACGTTTACTACCTTTCTGCAGTCCTCATGTACCTTAAGTGGTAATTGAGTTGCAATTCTGTTGATGGATTTCGTTTCCTTAGCTTCGAAAAGAAACAAACTTGATATCGGTACTTGAGTTTTCAATAATCCTGGCATTAAAACTCTGTCACGCGTAATTATTTTAGGGGTAAAGTCATTAATTTTCATTTGACATTCTTGTATTTGTGATACATCGTTGAAAAAGAAACATGAGATCATTGAGGTTGATGGAGCCGACTTATGCAATGACGTATAAAGCCGAATATTGTACAGTTCCTTTCCACAAAGGAGTAAACCAAACGGATGAGCTAACTTTAGTGGGTCGTCTGCCCCCATTGCATATTTGTATGTGCGACAATATACATATATGTTTGGAGAGGGGAACACCAAATCTGTAGCTTCGAACCCGTGGCTCCTTTCTGTAATCATGCAATGTATCAAACCAGCCTTTTTTCAGATGACCATGAACACTATTTCAGCAGAGCAGGAATCCAGTCTGAAAACAAACCACTGTATAATTGGAAGTGATAAATCTGCCATAAATGTGGATCAGCGTAAAGTATGACAGAGTTTAGCCAAAGTGAGTAAAAATTCTTTCCAACAAACATTGACAAATTTCGTCAGTACCCAGGTCACCACCAACCTTCAGACTGTGGCATAGTGATGACAGAGCAAAAAGATACGATGCCACTCAGTTCGGAGCAAATTACTTCACATGATTAGCACTGTAATACAAATTAATCCAAGTTCAACGTGGTCAGTTTCACGTGTGTAGGAAACAAATTAGCAGCGGTTCGCACCGAGCACTACAAAAAAATCTTTCTAAACTTTCAAGTTGACGATCACTCACATTCCATCGCAGATTTAGCATTCAGATATACTTTCTAGCCAGCCCCTTTCGAAAAGAATCACTAGACTCGAGTTTCGCTCTCATTAGACCTCATCAGTAGTGCATATCCTTGTCACGGTCGGGATTTGAACTCCGGCCATTCCAATCATGAGGCAACCGTGTTGATCACTGCGCCATTCAGCTCACATTAGGCACGACCGAATTATCAAATCTGAACGCTCAACCACTCTCGCTTGTGAGCAATGATCAGATGGCCCGATCATCTCGAGAGGAGACAGAATAACTGTCCTGTTAATTCCAATCGATAACCCCGCGATTAGGACTTTCGAGACAGGTCAAGATCACTGATCTCATTGAACCTGCAAGACGATATTTTAGATTACTGATGAGTAGTCGGGGATTTGGTTTATTTTCAAGTTGACCTGTCTTGGAAGTCCTAATCGCGGGGTTATCGATTGGTGCTAAAAGGACAGTTACTGTGTCTCCTCTCGAGACTGTTCACAAGCGAAAGTGGTTGAGCGTTCAGATTTGATAATTCGGTCGTGCCTAATGTGAGGTCAATGGCGCAGTGGTCAACACAGTTGCCTCATGATTGGAATGCCCGGAGTTCAAATCCTGACCGTGGCAAGGATATGCACTACTGATGAGGTCTAATGAGAGCGAAACTCCAGTCTAGTGCTTCTTTTCAAAAGTGGCCGGCTAGAAAGTCATAAAAGCTTATGCTCTAATGGTGAGCTCTGAAGTGAGCACAGTTTGAGAGTTGTGGTTCCTCCTGAGAATGCAAATTTTACAAATACATGTGTTTGAATTTCCACTTACAACAACTCACATATTTATACATGACAAAGTGAGTATTTTTCCCACAGTTCCATTTCTATCAGCTTCTCTATATAAACTGCAAAGACTATTGCGAAGTCTATTGCATGTTTCAAAAATCTTTGTAAAACACCACACCAACTAATACACAATGCAACTCGGATGTTTGCAAGTTTCAGCCTCAGTCTACTGCAAACTTCTGGGTGCATTATGCCTAGTTCGTATTTTTGAAACTAACATCCATAACTCTCTTCTAATCTTGGCATTTAACTAAGTTTGGGGAAAAAGTATCCTCTACCCTTTCTGTTTTAATAGACACGCGGTCGTCATTTCAAGGTACGCGGTGTTGTATACTCCGTCACTTTATCGTTTCGTCTAACGTCTTTAGAACCAGGTAGTTGGTGGATAGAATTCCACAAATTTCTAACACGGGGGGATATGGGAAAAGCCGTATTAATTGGTTTTGCAACGGTCAGACGAGTTTTGTTAACAAGTACAACTGTTGCGTAATAAATCATAATAACTTGTTGGATGAGTTTGTTGTTTACATGAGTTGGTTAAATCACAACATGGCTGTTTAAGACATCATGTTGCACTGTCATCACGGGAAGATGGATAGCTCATTTTTTCTTGAAAGTAATTTAGTCATATTCATACGGTGTGCAACTTTCAGAGGAGTTAAGTGTTTGCAGCTTGTCTCAGGCAAGAAAAAATCTGACTTCGTGGTTCTAGTTGTCTGTGGGTACTGTTCACACGGCTTGACAGAGTACCACTTCTTCGAAGGACTTTCATATGGTTAAATTAAAATGGCCAGACTAAACATACGACATTTCCTCAACGGATTGTGTTATCATGGTAATTCTTTCATCAATTATTAGATAATAAAAACCTGCACTTGGAAATCAGGTACATTTATAAGCTAAGTTTTACTACAGAATCTGTCACTTTGTTGCATTTTTGATTTCACTGCGCCATTTGGGGTCTCTGGCGTGATGCGATATAACTGTGTGCTCAAGACGCTAAGTGACGTATGACATTTCTCACTTTCGTAGTCCTGATATTGAAGGTCGTCGTTCCACTTCCTGTCGACCTATATTTTATTTCACCATTTTATCCCTGCTGAAAGAAACATGTTGTGTGATGCAGCCTGGGCGTTGACAAACTGCTCAAATCTGTTGTCTGGAATGAAGTGCTTTGTTTCTTGAAATCCTGCGTTGTCTAGAAAAGTGCTCTACTCAAATTGAACTGTACGGAAGGTCAAGCCGGAGCCAGGTCAGTCTGGTGGACCGCGACTAAGATGGCAAGGTGCCATTTTGAGGAATGGGCTATCGATGCTGGTAACATTCTTGCACTTTGCAGGGAAACCTGCACAGATTTGGGTAAAAGTCGCAGCAAGTCACTTAGCGTCACTTAGCGTCTTGAACACACAGTTATGGCGCGTCACACCAGAGACCACAGAGAGCACATTAATACTAAAAATGCAACAAAGTGACAGATCCTGTAGTAAAACTTAGCTCATAAATGGGACTAATTTCTGATTGCAGCTTTTTATTATCCAATTTTTGATGAGAGAATTATCATGACAGTACATTCAGTTGGGGAAATGTCGTATGTTTGGTTTAACCATTTGTACCCAATATTGCATGCCTGTTCCCAGACATGCGTTGTCGTTCAAGCGCCGGAACGACCACAGAGGCATGGGTAAACATCTAGTTGTTATCGATCGTGAATCGTGATGGCCAACACACTGGAACAATGGAGCCGAGCTGTCTGATCGGAAACGCGCGTACACCCTCGTGCCAGCTAGCCTGGATGATGGTAACAACGGTCTGTCCGTTCGCATATCCGACTGGACTCGGGGGCCTGTTCGTTAGCTAAGCCCCTTGGTCCGGACTTCGGATTTTGAATCCGGGTCCGCACTTTTGTGAAAGCATCTGCACCTAACTTTACCATCAATTTCTAAGGTTTCACCCACTGTTTTGTGAGAAAGGAAAATAAACAACTCGATGAGAGACATCCATTTTATGCATTTCAGTGTTCCCAAATTCTCCTGGTTCATTCATGTAGACATATGTATGAGCATAGCAATATGTAAAGTGAGTAGGAATGGTTGAACACAGTTCTTATCATTTTGTGTGATAAGAATTATTATTGGCTTGATTTACCTTGACCTGAAGAGAGGTAATATTGCAGTCCACTGCTCAGTTAAGCACATTTAGTTTGAGAATGTATCGATGTTCCGCGACTGTTTTGGTGAATTCCATTTTAGGTTGTTTGATGGAGCTACCTGGGATAGTCGAACGCGGATTATGTAATAGATTTCAGTTGGAACAGTGGAATGAGTGGATGATTGCGTTCACTGTTGCAGTTTCTGAGTTCTCGGTCTGGTTTAGTAGCTTAGTTGGCAGATAGGTCGTGCCATTTTGGTCTAGTGCACTTGTCCCCGATTATAATTCAGCCGAAGTCCTTACCTTTGAAAAATATCTCCTTCCCGTTAAACGTACTTTATTTTAAAATAGTTCATTCGAATCAGAGGTTTAAACAGAAACGTTAGGACGCGAGCACTGGCAAATGCAATCTTCTCGCAGTGAAACGTCAGTACCAAATTCGCAATAGCATGAAACGGTTTTTAATATCGAACAGTTAGGGTGGTGGGAGGAATAATCAATCGGTGGGTTAAGAAAGGTCACTAAGTCCAGGGGAGGTACAAGCTCATAAGCAATTGCTTCTGAACACACAAAATCGACTTCACACGATTGACTGTGACCACCTCAGCAAACCACGAGAATTTCGGATTGGAGTGACGTAATAGTGTTTCAGGTGCACAAACTGGGTCGATGATGTGACCAGTGGTAAGGACGTGTCTTGCGACTGAGGATATTGGTTGTTTTGGGCCTCAGCAGCATTGTAGGTCTTCTGTAATACAGAGTCCTATACCCATTTAATAAAACGTGCTTTCACTCTTTATTTGTGTAATGCATAATTTTCACTGAGACCGGTAAGGTAGCTCTTATTTTCATCTGCATGCAACTTGGCATGAAATTTTTGTGGTGCGTTACCAGATTGGTTGAGAGAATTCCCGTAACGAATATTGAATATGCTGACAAATACCAACTGTTGAAAACACTAGACATCTTATTAAAAACAAATGAAAATGTCCAAATCTTGGTAATATCCCTTAATTGCTTGGATGGCTTTATTGAGTTAATGGGTTTCATGTGATGTGAATGTTTTTCCGTCACTAGTGTACCATTCTCCAAAGGCGGGGTTGACCGTTAATGTCAGCCCGGTTTGTTTGTCTACTTGACAGTCTGGATTATTCAATTTGTCTGAACATATCAGTAACAAAACGGATGCTAGTAATGTAAACCTTGGACACTCAAGAACCTAATAGTTTTGCACTGTTCTACACTCCATTTGTTGTTTTTTCCCACACTCCCACTCCACTAGTGTTATACGTGCACATTCCCGGTTATCTTTTAGCGCCGAAGAGACAATACCAGTGTCCGCCTTCTCAAGTGTATGATCATATCTATGAAAGGGACCAATTTTTTCAACGTTAATTTATCGTCCGTTATGATCCGCCACTCCCTCGAATATCATTAGTCATACAACTACTGTTTAGTACTTGTGTGGTGTCATTTTTGAGTCGATAAGCCAGTGACTTGGGAATAATTTTATCTTACGTCACAGATTTTTGCTACCCCGCGATAACGAATGCAAGCAACCTTAGAAAACCATTACGTGACATATTTAGAACGGAACTTTACTGTAGAATCAGTGTAGACGACCATCGTACTTATAGGTTGACCAGACGCTGAAGTTATACGCTCTTACTTAGGATATTTGAAATGGAAACTTAAGGGGAGTAACGTCAATCTAAATGGTACTTATTCAAATACTTAACTGAGCTTATGAGTAAAACCGAAAAAGCAGCGAGCAATCACGTTCACGGTGATATTTACTCTAGAGAAATGTAAGTCACGTACGTAAATATGTAACATGTATGAAGTCACCTTGAGCCAACTACTGGATTGAGGACATTGTAACCAAACATTGAAATATCCTTCGTGGTAGGCTATAGAAAACTTATTCCAGTCTTTCCAGATCATGGAACGGAAATAGGCCGAACATTTGGTTTTCAAAGCCAGTTCTAATCAATTCGGAATTAAGGTTTTTAAGAAGCTCTCAACCAGTTAGCATAAAAATGTAAGCGTAAGAAATGGGATAATTACTAATCAGCTACGACACACTACTTGGTGTAGACTTCATACAAATTACCAGTGTCAGTTGTATAATCGGTGCTGAAAGCGCTATGTAAGGTTAACACATTCGATGAAAGATTCACGAGGGATATTTTGTAGTGGGAGCTTGTGTATAGACCAGTACTGATTCCTCACGTGCACTAGCGTTGTCAGACCAACACGACAAATGAATTCTCTTTTTGTGTACTAATATCGTCCGGAAATGAGGGAACAGTAAACCACAGGTGTTTGATTCACAAAGTAACACTATATGAATAATATATGAAGTATCACTAATTATCAACCCCTTCAGTAAGAATCACACGTGTTTAGTACACGTTTCTCACATATGTAGTACAGTTATTTCTAGGTTTTAGCGTAAGTTCCGGGAAAATCTGAGTTATAATAAATGTGACATTCTGAATATTCTATGCAGAATCGTTCAGTTTATACGATGTTACATATATTTTCCCAGTAACACGTTTATGGTTAAGTAAAGAACTGCCATAAAATCGGTGATTGCGGCGAAAAAAAGTTCACTAAAACAGAATCTTCATTGTCCAATTCGCATGTTCCAACGTCATTCAGTTACTGATGTTTACGAACCAGAATTTCATTCCAAATCACAATAGGATACCCGCGTAAACATCGTATGTACTTCTTCCTGGTTCTTTGCTTGCGAATGACGTGTTTTATCGTGGAATATTTCTTACCATATTTGATCCATTAGTCTCATTTGATTCAATGATGACCCATTCCGTCGCTTGTGTTTTCCATCGCCTACCGGTTGCTTTGGTCAAAAATCACCACCGCGTTTTGATATCCCACCGAGAGTTTTAATAACAGCGCCTAAGATTTGGTTACCTATCACACTCGCCTGTTCTCCAAGGAACCTTCCACGATTGTGCCAGGTTGTCAACTGTACACCATGGATCCATCGTGTAAAGGTATTCTAGTTGATTTGAAAGCTCGTATTCATGCTGTTCTTAGTGGTATGTGTTTCGTTCAATCGAGGCTCAACTGGTCCCGACCTGCCAGACTCACACCAGTTTCCCTTGGGTCCCCTAAATAATTTCAAGTGCCTTTATATTCAAACAGCACCTCGAAATTGATACTCATTAGTGGTCCTTTTTATATCTAATTTGTGAAAAGTTAACTTGTAACCTTCCTTCACTAAATTTTGAACAAAAGTTTGAATAACCAAAATTATCCCTAATTTTGTTCCGTTCCGGCCTTTTAACATGCGCTCCTGCCAAATATTGATCAGCAGTTCAGCTCACGTGATCTCGAGTTATCCTTTGCGTGTGCACAACGTGTTATCCTATTTGTTCAGTATGATTTCTCCAACAGGAATATGTGGGTTTCAGTCGGAGTGTTGGTACTTTTTCATCCTTGCAGATCGGAAGAATGAAATGGGTTACGCAAGAATCTTTTTGAGCTGAGCAAGAACTTAGCGCTGGACATAAGCTAACTACTCGGAAAAAAGGAGTCATCGTTAAACACGGATCACGATAAAAACAAAACATGCCACTTATCCATCAGTCAGAACAGAAATAAGGCGAAACTGGCAGTCTGCCTACACCAGCATCACGTGAATCCATATACACTTTTGGATAAATCTAAATTTGGCCTCTCCCGATAGCTATCCATTTTATCAGCAGGATAGCTAACAAAACGTGACACAGAAGCGTTGATTTCCAGCACACTGCTACCAGTAATAGTCCATTAGAGTGGTTAAAACGCTGCATGTTAAAAGTTGTAAACGTTTAGTTACTCTTCTAGCTTGGCAGTCGAACGGAGTTTGATTCAGAAATAGGTCCGCTTTGTATAACAAAGTTTTAAATTGTACAGCCTGAAATAATTAATTTTGTTTCATCGGTGTGTACAAAATAAACAAGTGACAATTAGTAGTCAAAATATGATGACCAAGCATCTTTCTGTCACTGGACTGAATAACACACAATAAATACGAAAATTGTTGTCACGGCAACAGAGTCAAGCTATTAGTAGTTTGTAGTGTTCTTTCCTGGTCACCGCTTAGACTTTTGGAACCTGGCTGCGAACTAATAATCTGTGGCCGCAGAAGTCTATTATTCAAACATTCTTAAATTCTTAGTTGACACTAGATCCATGCCGTATTAAACATAATGCAGCCACGTTTTAATGACTATTTTCACGCTCACTGTGTTGTATTCTCTCCGAAGACATCCAAAAGGAGCCTGGTCGCCGCGTTTAGATTTCTGGTGAAATCGATGGGCTTATTTTACAGCCAACTGGGGATTAGTCCGATGCCACTATACACTTTTATCTCAAATCCGAAACATTCAGGTGGTTCTAGTTATTGTTCAGGTCACTCTTCCTAAAAATGATTTTGGTCTTTTTTATGTTTACGGACCGAAATGCTTCGGTTGACTCACCTTTAACGATGCATAAAACAGTGCTGCAGAAATTCCCCGGGCCATTCACATCTTTCGGACAAATTATCAGAAGTAACTTCACTATAACAGTAAACAAACATTTTGTATCGCATAAAGCTTTTTGGTAATGTGAAACGAAAGTTCATCTGGCGGTTTAGGAATCCCTAAATACTTCGAGATTCTTCATGTTGACCGCGCAAGAAGACAGTGGACGGCATGTTTGTTTAGATTGGTCCAAATTATGGATGGAAGTCGGGGCAAGTCGGTGGATAATTATCCACACGTACAACTTTTGGCGACTTACTTATGGGTCCATTTAGGAGCATATCCAGTCCTTTGTGAATATGAGAGAGTAGGACTGTAGTCCGCAAGTGAACTTTACTTAGCACAGCGATCTCAGGTTAAACGTGCCCGGAAAATAGTATTTTACCTCCGCAGTCGATACCTATAACAACTGTACAATGCCACGAAGTGTCAAACTTCGTCCTCTGGGTATTTTTCAAAAACGAAATGACCTGATCTCAAAAGACGAAGTCTGACTTAACACAAGTTGGCCAATATTCCTATGACGGCTTCCGATCAAAAGACCTACTATGCTTTCTTGTTATGGGTGGTGCTCATGATACCGAGCTTCACAACGGTGGCGTTCAAAGGTATATCGAACAGTTGAAGCATTTATATCATAATATACAGCCATCGTGTACTAGCCGATCAACGATGGAAATCTCAGGTTGGATGGTGCACCCATTTTGGATAAATTTTGTTAACAACAACGTCTTACTGCAGAAACTCTTTATTAACATGTAAGTTAAGCTAAAAGTGGAAGATATATTTACGAATACCAAACAGACTTTTTATGCAATTAGGCAGATGGTAATGTAGAGGATTTTTAATTTTTATTTAGCGATGCTTCGCTTTTGTATAGCGAAGCTTCTGCATCATTTTTGCATGTTATTCAAACTGATTAAAGTGACCTTGCAAGACAATACAAAGTTTACGCACACCGATCTGTTCTTCCGTCCGTTGCGCAGTCACTTGACTATACCATATTTATCTTTTGCTCATTTTCCAGTCTCCATATTACTACAAACATCGTCGCAATTCAAATCAGACTTCAACAGTCCCCAGTAACTCCGTAATACTCTTACCTTCCGGATAGTGGTAATTTGGTATATTGTGGTAGTCATTTTAAACACCTGTAAACGCCTGTGGGCTGAATTCTTTAATCATCGTAACTTATTTGAACTCTGTAATCTTTCTGTTGCATTCGCTCATTTTATTGTCAATGATAGCCTATTGAAATACGCCTGCATACGCGTGGGTTATTCAGTAACTCCTTGTTGACTATTACGATACCTCGAGTAGGTAAGAACCTAAAAGTATAGTTTCCAATCCAGTTTAATGCGTTTATGGTACAGTTTATTAACTTTGATATTGTGGTTTTACAGAAATCCGTGGTTCTATATTTTGTACATGCATCATTTGTTGACTCACGCAGTTTGTCTACGTTGGAACTGATGACAGCCCTGATTTCTTGTAGGTTCAACTGTTGGCCATATCTATTTTTTTGCTGTCCGTATGTCCTGATGTTTTACTTTTATGCCTGAAAAGAGTAAACGAAATGTTAACATCTCGCGTTATATGTTCTATTGTTGTTAGTAATCATAACGGAGCCAGATCATCAAATATCCCCTAGTTTGAAACAATCACAAGGATCTCATTAACTAAAGTGTTAATGGTAGAACAACAATGGTTGGTTCCAGATTTTTTTCAGCAAAATTGAACACTACATTTACAAACTGGACTTTATTAACATAAAAGTTTAGGCCTTGGAAGCAAAGTGTCATGGTGGAAGTGAAAAATAATTAATGATCTGCTTGAAAGATGGGTTTTGTGGTCTTTAGTGGATTTCTGGTAGTGCTGGAAAGCTTCATAATGAGCTTCAGTTTTGCGCTGTGTTCTGTTAGGACAATGAAAAGTTCCCTCTTGATTTCCAACACACGACAGTCATTTGAAGTCCCCATCAAGCAGATACTTCCCACTTCAGACATCCATGATCAGACTTGAGAAATCACCGAAAATTGTACAGGAAATCAGTACTGTGGCATAAATTGATGGATAGGTAATTACGAAATTTCTGTTTTAAACAGGATAATATCCGGACATCGTAGGTTAAATCCCACACATGTTTTTCATCACGGATAACGAATATTCGACAAGATCATGCATGCAAGATGATGTGCCGTACCTTCCCATAAATCGGAAGCCTTCTACGAATGACTTAGTTCGGTATATTACGGGGTCAGTTGAGCAATTTCCCACTGGTTTCATTGCAGAAAATGTAAGAGGGTGGTAAAAAATGTGAAAAGTATCAAATTAACACAACTGGTGATACTGTTTGGTTGTGTATGAGCTTACAGACCAAGCGTTGTTGTTAAACTGCGTAGAGTAGTATTGCCTGAGAAGTTCGAAGAGACATATTCGAGTAGTATCTTCAGGTTGCTTTATAACATCAAGAAACGAAGTATGCTGGCAGTGGATTGTAGCGGTATGATTGCATAAAATTGAAGCTGATGTTTCTAGAATATCAACCTCGAGACATTTCTGGTATTGTCTAAAGCTGTGACTAACCCTTCAGGAATAAAATGTCGTTAATAATTGTTTAACTTTATTTACAAACAAAATAAACTATCAGAGTTGCTCTCAATGTCTTGAAGTACTAGGATTTGATTGGCATGTCTCACTGCGTTGTTCATTTGATAAAATATACTTGCAAAACGGAATGCTACACCTATAGTTATCCAGCGCACAGTTGAGTTTGAGGAGTGAGGTATCTCATTGGCTGTTCAGATATGCAGTTGTTCATTTCATAACTCTTAGTGATCAGCTAACAATGATACAGAATCTCCTACCCAAACTTTTAAAAGTTAATCAACCTCTCCGTGGAATTAAACCACCAAACGACAGTTTTTTAGTTTCGTGGTATTGGCCTACTGACTCATTATGGTCACATTGGTTGATTAGACTCGTTACGCAATGTCGAAAACCGGTAGTCTTTTGGAATTTTATATTTTTCTGCCTGTCTCACCTGTTATGTAACCCCGAAGTCGTAGTATAGCGCGATGTGAATAACAACTGGTCGTGGCTATTTTCCCTTAGTTGTAAGAGTAGGACTACAGATAATTTTTCGGGAAATATTCCGGTCACTCTAGCTGTTGCGGCACTTCGTTTAACTCACAGTAGCTTCATGACAGGACGGAAACAACAACGTTTATCCGGCCACAAAAATCAAATGAAAGTTATTTCCGTCACTGCTGAGTGGTGGGAGATTCTCGTTTATCATGTAGTCTAAAACTCATATACAATTGTTCGCAGCTATGGCAGTCCCGAAGACCTTCCAGTCAACCTTTTCCATATGAAACACTGGACTCCAGTTCCGCCCCTATTAGAGTCCGTCAGTAGTGCTTGTCCTTGTCACGGGCGAAGCTAGGACTCCGGCCACAATCTTACGAGCTAACCATGTTGACAAATTTGACCTGCTAACACACTGACCGTGTTGAGTACTGTTCATGAACGAAGATGGCTGAGCCTTTACACTTTATTCTTCAGTAGTGCCCAATGTGAGGGCATTGGCAAAGTTAATTGGATCAGTGGAGAACGTTGAAATTAGCAAATATCTGAAGGCGTAAAAATGAGGATGTTCGTCTAATTTTGATGTGGAATGTTTAATGTGACGTTTCGATTGGTCCTCTGTTAGAACTTCTGTGTTAGGGTTGGGAAAACCGGTGAATCGAGTAGATTTTCACCTCCGAAGTAATTAAGTCGGACGGCTTACGTGAATGCAAAGGCTCTGGTCAGATACAGGTGGTGTTCAACTTGTAGTAATCTGAATTTCCCAAGCTATATCAGTAAGTGAGAAGTGCACAACTGAACGGACGACACCTACGAATTTTGCGCAAAGGAGCAGCCATAAGTCGTATATAGTGTGCAGTCCATTTCCAGCCTACCACCTAGTTCCTTTCGGCAGCCGATGATATTGAATAGTGGCTGATAAGCTAAACTTTTTTATAGCACTTAGACCATGTGTCTCGATCATCAAATACGATGCAGTTTTCTTTTGTGATCAGTTGATTGTCTACCTACACTTCTTTCTGACAGACGCAAAGCCTGTTGAGATCTCTGTCAAGTTTCACTAACGAAAGGCAAAACAGATCGCGCATACACATTATACACCGTTTCTTCCCGGGCCAATTAGACAACCAACTAATGGCGCAGTTTGTTAAGAGCAAAAGGTACTCTCCTCATTTTCTCGGGCATCAAATTAAAAAAGCTATAAACTGAGTGGATGGTGCTATTCAAGTAACTCAAAAAAGATCCATTGCCCATGATGGATTAAGGACGAAGTTAAAACTTTCAATGGGAATGACCAACTTTGAGGCTGTTATATGCATTTGAAAAGTGTGAAGTACATTATTCATAGGGTAGCCCTTTTCTTCATCTTATACGCTTGTTTTCATAAGAAGGAACCAATGCATTGGGCAAGCCAGGGCATCGAAGATTACATCTGAATGATAGTAGAAGACTGATTGGACTTCACGGTGTTCGCTGGAATGAGATTTTCTCTCACGCTTAACCTCAACAATAGAAATTTGCAGGATTTTGGGCGAAATTTAGACCTTCCTCTTTTAGAAGTAAGGGGGAATTATTCATCAACATTCTGGAATCGCAGTCGTGATTTTCGGTGTAGACAACTGTTTTCTTGACAACTTTTTGTTGGTTTGCCCGATTGTGCAGCAGTTTTTTCACCCAATATTATGCTGGTGTGTACTTAATTCAAGCGATTTCACCCAAGTCTAATAGACTCCGAAGTGCATTTCACTGGTGAATACTGGTTTGATTTGTGAGCCAAATATTTTCGGGGTGACTCCCTCGGTAACGTTTACTCGACGACTCCAATAACGCTTATTCAGACGGTCCGGTTAACGGGACTATCTTTCAAGTCCAAAAAACGTTAGGGAAAGCTATAGAAATGATCGGAATTTATACGATACTATTGAATATAACTACAGTAAAGGTGATATCTCAGCTTGAGTGTGAAGTAACAGGATACACATATTGTCCAACCAACATATTGTCCACCAACGGCCACCAGTCAACGGGAAATGTGCTCATAAAAACAGCCGGGTGTGGATCAAGGTGGCTACATGTCATATAGTATCAGGAAGGAAAGTTTTGCCAGATAACCAATGACAGTTATAAGAGAAAGAAAGTAAATGCTGTGCAGTTGTAGCGCAAAATTCATCATGACACAGCAAGGACTAGTAAAGTCAAATTTAGGATCGTCGTTTTACAAACAAACCAAACACGCCTCAACGAATTCACCATTCCGCACCATACTAAACAAAGACGAAAAACGTACCAGAAGAGCTTCAACAGATCAAGCGCTAAGCCTTTTGACGCATGGAAAAAGTAACTGCTCACGTGAATAGAAACTGTTTCTCAAGTATAGTAAGTAGCGAGGCCGAACTTTAGGTGCCTTGGAAACCAAAAAGTGGAGAGATGAATCGCATTGAATAGGCGAGCTCAAAGTAAATACAGGTAGTCGTTCTCTAATCTAACAGTTGTTGTCTAAATGTCACTGTTTAAGTCTGATTCTGCCGCATGTGCCACCATAAACCGTGGGAACGGCTTTGCAATGGAAACATCAGAATTACCAACGAAACCGCATCTTTAAACCATAAACAATTGCGCGTTGCTGATGGAGACTACACCCAGTGTGCATCCAAACGCGTGAGAACTGTCACAGCGTTGCTCAGGGTGATACGAAAGGTGATATCGAAACGTTCTAAAATGTAAAATGACTTGTTCCAAACATGCGAACTAGCTACTGAAAAACCGTCAACAACATTGAAAACCAAAATGGTAAGACAGTTAACCCATCAACAAATAGTTTGTTACCAGTGAAGGAAAATTGCACAACGACCTAGGTCGGTGTTATCAACTTATCTTATCTACCTCATAAATTTATAAAACATTACCCACGAAAATAATGGAAATCGACAAAAGATCGAACACATTTGACGAACAAAGCTAGGAATGATGAACATTCGAGATATTTACCGATAATCTCTCACTTTGCTAGCACAGTAAAACGTTCTTATCAGTTTCACGTACACCTTAGAGACCCATTTGAGAGGGAAACAAGACAAAGGAACCTTTTGAACAGCCAAATCGAAGGCCGCATTATTTTTTTATAAATACCACAATTAATTTTTGTTTTTGATCAAGTCGATTTTGCAGCATATCACGTATGGTAAAATTGCTATTAATTAGACCGGGATGGGGTTGAAACTCGGTTTGTTATTCACGGACCTACAGTAACACAGATACTATGCATACTAGAGCAGTATTCCAATTATTATTGTTCGTGAAAGATTTCTGATCCCTCTTCGCTACAATCGGATAACTTTTGGCACACATCAGCTACATGATACCATTTCTGCCATCCAAACAGTGTAGAAGAAGATTGTCAGTCATAGTCAACCATTTTTGACGAAAGTGGAAGGAAAGAAACGTGGACTTGGAGACTGGTTGTGCTTCCACCAGTTGGGCTCTGGGGCCACCGTTGCTTTTGTCTGAGGGATGTCGAAAACGGGATATTTGGAAATTTTGATGAGCTTATTCGCACATTATGATTGACGTCAGCTGGAATGTTCTTTTGAAGGTAGACCACTTGCGTCAACTAGTCACGGGTTATCTAGGACAAATGAACCATCATCTCCGAAAGTGAGTTGAATGACAGGAGACCAACATCCGCCAAGCCAAAAATCAAGGCGGATGGCGAACTGCTACTATTAGGCAAAATCTTCCCCATCCAATTCTATCTTCAGATCAGTGAAACACTTGACCTTTGAGGAAGCTTTTAAAAAGTGTTGTTCAGTTCACACTGAAAACCGCCCGCAGTTGTCCACAACCTCTGCATCTAATTAAGATTTTTGACCAACACATTTCAAGAGTAAGCATGAGATCCCAAATTCACTGTTATCATAGTCCAGCAATAAGTCCAAATCCCCCATTTTCTGTTGAGGATTTAGACCATGCTGTATTCATCCAGTGAAAGCAGTCTTGAAAACAAATGACTGAAGTAGACGGACGAAGTTGTGCTTGAGTCTTTGGATATGATCATCCAGTCATGCAAGTTGTGGAGTCACTAGGGTTGCTGTTGACATGCTTGTCTCAAACACATCAGAACTGAAATGTAAACTGCGATCCTAGCGCCTATATACATCATGAATGAGCTCTACTGGGAGCAACTTTTCAAAATAATGCTTTATTTTGAAGTGGAATAACCGATAAGTTAAGTGCAAATACTACAATCGAGTGTGGGCGGTGTTTACTTTGAACCAGTTCAACCCCTTAAAGACCTATTGGAATTTTTTTGAGTTTCTCGCTGCTGGTTGTCACATTCATATCCGCGGGACTAGAAATAATACACTAAGAGTTGGTTTTTTTTGTGAGAGAAATCGAACCTCTCGTGTGTAAATAACACCCCAATTTGCCACACAGTGTACTCATTCACATTTGCTGCGTATATTCAAGTGCAAGCAATTATTGTGAGAGCGTTAGAGTCATACATTTGATGGACAGGCTTTTTAACAACAAAGTAGAATGTCGCAGAGAAAATTCAGATTGATTTTCCGCCCATCAGCTGTATATCTTGTTTTGACACTTGAATTCATCATTCACACTTTCATTTACAGATCAGATTTGGTGCGCGTTATACATCTACCCTAGATTGGTGAGTAAATTTTGAGGCTGGGCGACCGTATTGGTCTGGTTAATCGTTTTGATGAAATTGACGTGAATATGGTTATCAAAGTTCTGATTTTCTGTAAACCGGTTATTAATGAAGGCCACTAACAAGAAAATCTCTGTATATTTGAATAAAACAACCTTCGTGTCGTGATACCATTACACAACCACCACCACAACAGCGGGGACTCAAGGTATGTTTTGTTGGTTCGAAAAACCCAAACTAAATAACCAAGGATAAAATAAGTGTATTCATTCACTCGCAAATCTGGCTATTCACAAGACGAAAGAAAGAATCTCCTAAATTTAGTTCATGTCAGCCGTTTTTACACTGTGGATTCCTTTGTGAGTCACAAGTTCATCGCGTTCGTGTAAGTTGAGAATGAACGGTTAATGAGGCTCATACACTGAGTAATTAATAATATTTCTCCCGCCCAAAGTTCTGCCGGTTGTTAGTATGCTAATACTATAAGCTCCTTGGCGTTTGTCAACTTTGCAGTTAGGAACGCCAAACATGTAGCCAATGATTCTCGTTGTAGTACAATAGTATACAAGGGTTTCCTAAACCGCACTGTATGAACAAGTAGACTCTAAACCAGTGTTAACAGAAAACGGATTTTAATATCTGACATATATGTAACACTATAGTGATAATGTGGTTCGTCCCAGTAATCAGTCAATGTGAATTCAATTCCTTCTCGTGGTATACCTTATGTACTAATTTGTTTTGCCTTTGTCAAATACAAAGATCAAAGAAGGAATCATGAGAAATTCAATAGTGGTGGTACGACTTCATTAACCAGATTATTCATCTGGAGGTTGTGGCAGAAAATTTTAAGCGGACCATTCTAACACTGTTTTCTGTTCGTAGAAATATCAAGTAGAATATTGTGAGTCTAATTTGGTGTGTGAATTTTTCTACACACTTCTCATATGTGCCCATACATTGTCGTTAATATGTGGTAATGTAAAACTTGCTAATCTTAATTTGAACGTTTCAAGACCTCATTAAGACTCTATTTTGTTCTTAAGGACACCTCCAGAAAACTAGTGAGACCCATGTAGTAAAGCAGCGTATTTTCACTTTGGCAGCCGCCTTTCGGTCCGCTTTGCCCAAACCGGCAGCAGGTTTACTACAATTGACTGAATACGACCCCGATTATGGAACTACCTTTTTGTTGAACATCAGTCGAAGTAGCCTAGATCTTCACCAGGATCATAAAGTGATCTCCTTTCTGACTGTTTAGTTCGAAACAATACAAACCACTGGTCATATATGAAACTCGGTCATATTTGCCTAAGTGGTGCTATGATGGACAGATTGTCTAGAGTTTTTGACAAATCTAACAATCTTACTTCGTTGTAGGGTTGCTATTGGGCATCAGCTGTTTTCAGACATCGATAATTGGTAACAATATCTTCAAAACTTTTCACCTAAGCAGATGATAACTTTCCAACACAGTTCCAACACGAACTGTTGGGCAAAGCAGATTGGGAATCATCAATTGCCCGTTAAGAAATTGAAATTATTCCCAAATGAAGAAGGAATTGTTTTGCTAGATGTTGCTAGTAATTCACTGAATTAAGGGTGATGCCCCACCAACTGAAAACTGGCGAGAATTCACGAACTAACCTTAAGGTCAAGCTGGAATGTTTTTCTCTATTCCTCACGAGAAATATATTCGCTCACTAACTGCCCATGCAGCATTTTCTCAAACTAACTTTAATTTAACTCCCACACTAGTTACTGTGCCTACTTACAGCAACCTGAAAAATTTGCGAGCACAGTACCAGATACGCATCACATGTCAGAAGAGTACCATGCGGTAGCTGATAGAACGTTTAGCCACTTTCTCAACTAAATATTATAATTTACTTATTCCATGTGGCTTACACAATGGAATGGTTCCAGAACATGGATTGGGAGATATTCTATTGCCGGAGCACTGAATATTAGAGCAACGCTGTTCAATACCTATCTCATAAGGACCCAGTTAAGACTGCTTACACAGGGCTTCGGTACTCAGTTGGTGGTTGCAAGTGGTATTGTTTGACTGCAAGTCAGATCAAGAACGTAAGCCGAATGTAACCAAAAAACTATATATTGTAATCTTAACATCAGTAATTACTTCGAATAAAGCAGTTAAAACACGAAAAATGGTAGATGCATGCATTTCGTATTGACTCATCAGTGCCAAATTTTTAATAACGTGGATGGTTTTTTATGACAAAATTCTAGAGGAGCTGATAATCAATAAGCAGGTTAGGGTCAAGTTCACGAACACTTGTTTCTAAACCAAACGAGCTGGTCTGAGTCTACTGAATGCAACAGCTTCAGCAAAACGCAAAAATCTCAGATTACAATGACGTAATAGGATTTCGAATACACAAGATGGATCGAAAGCGTGACCGGTGTTCAGGACGTGTCTTGCTACTGAGGAAACTGGCTGTTTGTGCGTTTTAGCACTATTGCCATTTTCCGGTAACACTGACTTCCGCACCCACTTGGGTAAATGTTCCCTCATTCTGGAGCTCAAGCATCTCTTCGGTTCTGCCTATGCAACTTTCTCCGGAGTTACATGCAAACTGGTAAACACAATGTGGAATGGCACTGATAGGCTGACCTCCCTTGCTTGAAGGCACTGGTACATTCTGAGTTCCAGCGTTTACACGGAGTTCAGCTGCACTGAACATTCGCTTAATGTAATTTCTCAATCGCTGCGTTGTTTGATGCATGATGTAATCATCCTTAAAAGGCAGCTCTATGTAGACCCTCTTTTTGTCTACAGTAATTATTCTGTAGATGACTACCTGACACTGATAACTGTCAACTTCCCTTCGCTCAAATAAGTCAATTTTCGAAATCCAATAATTGTATCAATTCATCGTTAAAAATCTCCTATGTAATTCTTCAAAAGACTTCTGGAAGCTGTCCAAAGAACTACGCGTTCAATGAGAGTAATTCGATGTGCAAAAAGCGGTAACCGTGTTTTACGGATTGACTAAAATTTCAGCATTTCCACACATAACGTCAAAAGTCTAACTCAAGTAATTTCAGAAATGACCATCGGCAATAAAAAATGAAAATCGCAGTCGGCGCACACTACACTTGTTTCCTCTGACCACTTCAGTTAAGGTTTAGAAACGTATGACGAAATTATTGGGGATGCAAAATGAACATTGAGATAATGTTTTTACAATCGTGATTCGTGATTGGTAAATTTCAGAATGGCAACCTTTTGAGAGTAACAAATAAACCATTTCAATATCATTGTGAATGAAATAAAATGTGGATAATCATAAACTTTTACAAAAAGTTTAAATTCACTTGGGAAATCCTATCGAGGGGATATCGGCACAAGAACTAATTCTATGAGTTTTAATTCAGTATATCGTAAAAATAATGTGCTGAACACAACATCATGGAACAATACACAATGCGTTCTTATATAGTTGAAACACTTCCTGGTCACAAAGTCTGAATTTGTGCGAGAACTAGTTTATAAAACACAACAATGAACCCACCAAAGTTAGAAAAAACAAGAGTTAGCGCATACAGTCGTAAGAAGGCAGAAGTGTTTATGAACGAGTTTCATGCGATGTAAAAATGGTTATTAGCCGAACAATTGTAACAGTATGTATGCGAAATCCTCTATGTAGCACACGATTGTGTTGTCCATGTAGCTCCGATTCGAGTCTGCCCGGTGAAAGGACGTGAGATATTCGGCTTAATTCAAAACAAGGCTAGATAAATATCAACGTGTCCTTTTGGCAGGCTAATGTTTGCTAGCCAGTTGAATAAGCAGTCGTTGTGCGCAGATAAGCATAAAATATTGGGTTATTGCTAGAGTGTTACGGATTTCTTGAGTAAGGAAACTTGAGTTTCAGAAACACCTAACCACAGTCTCAACGTTTCTATATAACTTTCATACCATCTTCCCGGAAAGGTAGCACCTTACTTGAGTTTCGCTCTGATTAGCAATGATTTACGTTGCAACGATCAGAGAGTTCGGTGACACTTTCACAAGACAATCATGTTGGCCACCGTGCACAATCAAACTCTCACATGTAAAGACATAAACATATTTGCTTGTGTGCAGCTAAATCGTTTTTTATTACTGGAGCCAGTGAGCTGTGAGTACGTTCCGCATAACCATAACAGAGAAAGAAACCCTGTTGGTTCGCTTAGGCTTTTATAACCTGCTCACAAATACGGCTACTTGCTACATGCACGCATCTTTATTACAAACCTGTGAATTACGCATAGTAATATAAAGCCCCCTCTATGTCTTTGCACATCGTTTGGTCCTCATACCCTAAGAATAAAAGGGTAGTCTGTGATTTCCATTTTATGTCGGGGAAGCTACACTATCTGTTCTAATTAGCGAAGTCGGATATTTTCGAGCAATCAAGAATATCTGGTAATTAATTTCACGGTACTGTTGACAAAGACTATGTGCTATATAAGCGACATTTTCTTGCTTCAACAGGTCATTCCATTTATCCCTTGCCCTCTGAACAACCAACTCCACAGTTTAAATCTATGATTGCCGGACCGTTAACTTGAGCTGAACAAAAACACTGGAAAAAGACAACAATCACTGGTATTAAGCCAAACAAACCAGCTGTGACAATATTCACGTGATCCTGAATTCCCACGAGTAAAATTGGTACTGGGTTCCTGTGTTCCCCTAATTCGTTGCATACATAGACATATCCACGTACTTCAGTCTTAAACTCTAGAAGTTCTTCTGGTGACTGAAGCAAGTTTCACCCTTCAAGTGGATCACACCTGAAGCAGCACCAGTAAGTAACGCGGGAACTCATATGAACGATTGAGTCACTGCGGTAGCTGGTCAAGTACAGACAGCCCCATTGATAGTTCCACAGGCAATCTTCGCATTATAAGCGAAGGTCTGTGTTCCGTTCGACTATTTTAAAAATAAGTGTGAGTTAACAGGACGCAGTCAAGCTTGTCATAAATTACTGTTAGTTTTGAGTGAGTACCCAAAAACAGTGAAAGATGGGTTAAGTTCGCCGTTCTTGTGATCCTTACCACTAAGAACTTACTCGTGATCGGTAGGGATAGTATGCAATGAACCAACTACACAAAATAAATCGAGTAGTCAATCGGAGTCCGGTTTAGTTCCATCGTACTGAATAAGAAACTTCCACCGTACGATGCCACCGTGGCATTCTACGCCCATTGAAAGCGAAGCCGTTTGTTTTCACGCCATTATAATTCACCGTTGTAAAAAGATCCCACTATAAGGCACAATTGGACGAAATTATCGCAATAGACACTAGCCATGTTAATTCAACTCTGATTAGACCAGGGTGAGCAGCCGATTTCAGGCAGCGCAGTGACGATGCACCAAGAGAAGATCACAAAGTAAGGAATCATGGTAGAGGGAAATGAAATATTTGGAACACAAATGATAATGTTAAAACGTGGAGATGGCATGGGTCAAGCTAGTTGCAGAATGTGTTATCCCTTATCTGACTTTTTAGGAGACTGAAGAAGACGTCTTCCGTTTCTCCAAACAGTGGTGGAAAACTGAAAGTCCGTCCAATGCTCGTTATCAATAACCTTTAGCGCAAACGTCTAGTGATTTCTCCACCATTTGTACAAGCTTTCCTAACGAAAACTGTCAACTGTCAGTTTGTATTCCGTGCCTAGCTCTGGTTGCAGTTACACGATTATTTATGGAAACTGAATGCGTGACTAATTCATACTGACTTTCCGTGGTCAACAGGTTAAAAATCAGCCGTTTCTCAAGCCGAAACAACAGGGGGCATGGGAGATGTGCACCTGTGGAATCTGATGATGACTCACATTTGTTGTTAAAATTATGGCACTGAACTGACACTTGGGCATAGTTGTGTATAAAAGGCATGATTGGAATGTAGTAATGTTATTGACTCAATGTGACCTGTAAATAAAGGTTTATAAGGTACCCAAATAGCCTTGTTCAGAAATTCTCTTTCACATACTGTTATTTGACTTCAGTTGATACTAGCTGATTCACTTTAGCGATCTCATAATGAATTGCTTCAACCACATCCCGATCCATACAGAGATACACAAAATTTCTGTCCAATAACTAGGGTGGAGCTGAAGTGGGGGAATTTTGTCAGAAAGTAGTTAAAAAGGGAACTACGTACGTAAAAAGCAAAGCTGAAGCCAGAGGCGAATGAAGTTCAGTTCACAAAAACCGCCAGATTAGTAGGCCGCCTTAATTAACTTTTTTACTGAAATGTGATAAGGAGGATAGTCGTAGTGCCACCTGTTGACGTTAACAGGATGATTGTTGTCTATGTAACATTTAAACCGACCAATTATGAAGCAACGCGGAGACAAAGAGACAGCGTTCCTTCGAAGTAAGGGTTCTAACAACAGTTCTGTAGAAGGAAACAACACAAACAAGCATGGGTCAAGGGCTCAGTAAGCCACCCACACGACTCACATAAACGTAACCTAAAACGGTGCCAACAAGACAGCAGCACACTCTGTTACACAATTCATATTCAATCCACTGCTGGTTTCAGCTGCAATTTGCAAAATAATACAGGTGGGGGCTTGCCTACGATAAGTTGTTCGTATCTAACGTGAAGTCAGTGGGGCAGTGATCGACACAGTTGCCTCATGAACGCGCAGCCAGAGCTCATATCTTGCGTTTGGCAGGAATACGCGTCACTGACTAACCCTAACTAAAGGGAATCTCAAAGAGGGTGGAAGAGGGAGTCCGAAAATTCTATGTTAAAGGGATACCTACGCTCACTTCTGATTGATTCACAATTCAAACAAAAGTAAGTCTTAAGTCACATATGTTTTACGGAAAACTCGCTTTTGTTCTAGCTAAATCTGCACTAATTGACCAGCTTCATCCCTGTCTGTCTTTAGAGATACGCTTGTGTTTGTTTTGAAGCACACACTAATTGCACCGTCTAACTTGATAATTTGGTTGGAGCAACATGCAGTGGTCTACTCTAACTAAACACTTGCATAAACCTGTGGCTAGTGAGCTTAGCTGAAATGACTGCATTATACTCACATTCGGACCAGATGATCAATGCACTTGCGACATGTGAACAAAATTGAAAACTGCTTACATTACACCCTTGGATACTATTTCCGAGATTGTAGTCTCCTAACATGACATACATATCATTAAAATGAGTATAGTTGTAAGAATTCATTATAATTATTTTTGAGCCCCATAAAGATCGGTTGGATTTACAGGTTCCTTCAAGTTTACGGCAGTGGTCTGTTTTTTAACCCAACGACAGGAAATTAATAACCGAATATGTTGAAGTCATTCGGCAGAACTCCTAAAACGATTGAAATGTTGAAAAGACAGTGTGTTATGGAATGAAATTATCAGCCATCAGTTGACAGCATAGCATGAAGTCATGGAAAGTTACAGAATTTGCGCAAAGAAAACTGTGCAAATTAATTAGAAAGGGGAAAGTATGTTTTACATAGCCCTTCTTTGAAGTTGAGGCCTTGGGCTTATTTGTACTTACGAGCGTCAACTGGTAAGTCAGTTTGGAATGGTTAACTTCCCATCAAGAAATACGTTGAAAGAGAACTGCGTTGATTGTCCTGTTGTTGTGATGTGGGTAGTTTGGTCACGTGGAACCTAACTAGAATGAAACCCATGCTGTAGATAAGTGGCGCCGCATTGTGCCGTCATACACTAACTGTTTTGAAAGCCTTTCCCGAAGAACACTCGAACGATGACCCAAACAAGTAACGAACTAAAGAAATATGGTAGGGTTTGGAAGTAAACTGTATATTTTCGTCAGTGTTTGAACACATGACACTCGTTCAGCTTTTCCTAGTCTTATATCAGCGGCAGGGGAACAAAAAGGGAAACAAAAGACGCATGATGGACTCCAGTACACCAGACGACACTTTAAAACACGTCGAACGAAAATTTAGTGGAATATTGAAAACACCAACAGAACGACATCGACGACTAAACTAACAGGTAAGCCGTCAAGAAACTGTACAGAAACACTTACTAAAATCAGGTAAGCAGAAGTAGATGCACGCAGTGTATGTCTTCTGGGAGACCACATGGTCGTCGGTCACTGCACAAGCTGCCTTCCAAAAAGGTTATCAAGATGTATGTCCATTCTCTTGTGGTTTGCCCCCCCCGGCAGATGATAGCATATTGCTGGCAAGCAGTGAAGAAGAACCGCAACGACTGGCTACAGCCTTTACGTCGGCAGCATCGAAGTTCGGATTGGACATCAACACAGGTAAGACGTTTTCGTTCTTTCAGCCTTCTCCTGGTGGAGGTGCTGGTTGTGCACCACCACCTCAAATCCGCATCGATGAAGATATTGTGGGTAGCTGCGGGGATTTCTGCTATTTAGGTAGCAATTTATCGATAGATTTGTCCGCGGACCGCGAGCTGAGAGCGCGTGTGGCGAAGGCTAGTGTTGTTTTCGGACGTCTTGAAAGGCGTGTCTGGAAGAGTCATAGCCTGAAGATGGCCACCAAGCTGTGTGTCTACCGCTTAGTGGTGCTTTCCATCCTGCTGTACGGCAGTGAGACGTGGACACTGTACCAGCGGAACGGGAGCTATCCGAGCCGCTTCCGTATGCAGTGTCTGAGGCGCATCTTGAGTATCCGATGGTCGTACATGATTCTGAACACTGAGGCGAGCGGACATGGACGGGATGGAAGCCATATTGATGCTGAACCAGCTCCGTTGGCTTGGTCACGTCCGTCGGATTGGCGATGACCGCATCCCGAGGCATCTCTTGTACGGACTGGTGAGAAAAGGTAGGCGAACTCCTGGCGGTCAAAAACAAAGATACTAGGATGTTGTGCAGGTAAGTCTTTCACGTTGTAACATTGATTTTAGATGTTGGGAAGGGTTGGCGTTGAACTGGATGGACTGGAGGAATGCAGTCCGGACGGGCGTCCGAGCGTTCAACGAACAAATGTTGCACGGCCGCGGAAGCGTGCGGTACTCAAGGGAACCATCGGTGCCATAGGTCGCGGTGATGTGACTATATGGCGTTGCGATGTGTGTGGCCGCGAATGCTCTGGCCGTTTGGGGTTAGTGGCCACCAACGTACTCATAGTACGCCGTCGGCGAAGAGACGACGAGTACGTTAGACTCCGGTCAAGTAGGTTTTATCAGTATATTCATTATGCTGCTGTCAATGACTGCATCAGCGGATAGCCTGGTCATTGACAACTAATCCGACCCTGTTTTCAGAAACCTGTGTCTGCAATCTCCTACCGATTCATTTCTTCAGCGTTGTTGGTGTACTGTATGGTGAATGGTCTATCTAGTTTTTCCTAGTTCACTGTGTATTTCGTTTTTCATCGTTATCTCCTCTGGGATGCACTAACCTGCACTCCTCTACTGCAATGCTTCTTGTATTACACTTCGAAAATCTTTCTTCTTAGTTTAGGTTTCGTCATTACAGCCTCTCTCTGTTTAGCTTCCGAGAGACAAGGGTTTCCTTTCCTTAATAGCCAATCAAGTGGCTAACCAGCATTGACTGACTGGATAGAAAGGCCCCACTGCACATTCTCCGGTCTTATTCTTTCAGGATTACACTGGATATGTGGTGTGTTGATGGAACCGCAATTGGTGCGCCTCAAGCCAATTGCGGTGACTGTTAAGCGCAGGCGTCCCTTGGCTTCGGTCACTTTGACAGGCAAATCCGTAGCGGATGCCGCCAGCCGTGTGTTTGTCTTCGATCATTTACCTATGCACACAAAATGCCTAAGCCCAAAGGATTTCCTTCTTAAACTATTGTAGTTCGTGTAAACTGCCAAGCTCAGTATAAACTGTTGAATAGAGTAGTATGGCTAGGGTGGTTGTGGATGATTGAGTTCGTCGACTGACTATACATACAGTTGTCCACAAGGCCTTCGATCTCATGGGTGAAAACCATGATATAGCGAGTTTCAGGTGCGGAGGCAGTAGCGAACAAAAACATTAATGATACATGCTGAAATTGAATGAGTACATGTAGGACGCAGAGGAAAGGTTAGGTGGGGTTTACTGAGCTGACTGTCTAGTTTGTTAACCCACTTCGGAGCAATCTGATTGTGGTGAAAGAGATCAACCATAGATAGGATAATTGTACCTTCTTCAAAGCCTCGAGGCTTCTATAATGTGAACACTGGGGAAGATGTAAATTGGAAAGTGCACAAAAGCAGTCAAGACAAAAAAGATGAAAATTCCCTAGCAAGCCTGAGGAAACTTACATCAAACGAGTCTCTTAGCAAGCATGCTCAAGTGTTCTAAACCGTCCGAAATATAAGCAAACACGGAATTGAGCAGGCTGAAGAAATTGAGACTCACCTGGTATAGCATTCAAACGTGTGGAAGTTTGTGAATGGTATATTACGTTTTGACATTTCCAAAAATGCTTCCTACCCATTATATTGATTCAGTGATAGTGACATAGACCAAGGTCTACTGTAAGTTAAGTAACAGCGGTGTAACTGGATGTTGGAGCATAAAGTTGCGCCAACATGCGATATCTTACGCGATGGGGATTCGTAAGCAGAAGTCTTCAGCAAGAAACTCCTAAAAGTCAACAGATACTAGGTGATTATAAAACAACAACCAAACCTAGACACACAAAAATAAGCGTCAATTAAGTGTAGGTTAGATGCCAAACTGTAATTCCACTGATGACGCTTCTGGTTTGGGATAATCGGTAAGCTCCTTGTAAACGTACACTAACCATTTTGTGTGGTCTGCCAATGCGTTTGGTGTGGTGGTGTGAAAGCCTAGGAGTAACAGAAACTGAAACTACTTTTGTGACGATGTGTCAACAGAAGTGGCCTTGCAGCATAGACACCGATGTCAGCCGTATCACTGTACTAGTGCCAGCATTAGGTAAATCACGTAACCTCTCAGAGTCTGATGCTCGGTGAGATGTGACTTTACAGAAGCTGCACTCGTAAGGATGGACGACGAAGACTGTTTCTAGGTGGGTTCTGTGTGTTGCGTGTACCTTGGTTTAAAGTGGATGATGAGCGTATAGATAAGTTTGAAGAACTGCCCTTGTCAGGAGCCTGAGATGGGTGTTAAGAAGCTGAATTTCTCACCGATGTAAACAAGCAACTACTTCTATTGTAGCATGTACCACTGGTTTGGCTTGCAAAAAAGCTCGGTTCGGGGTGTCCGCGGGGCTACTTACTAATGTGAGACTGATATCGATACAGCGATATACACGAGATCGCTGATAAAAATCAAGCTCCCAGATATGTCGACCGGCAAATATTAAATGAGGCCACAACCTCCTTCGTTGCGTCAACCGTAATGTGCCTGTGGGATTCATGGTCAATGTAGATCAATAAGGCCACACTACTACTGTCTTCCTTGTTGGAACAATCTACGCTGTCTGATAATGTTTGTCAGAAAACGGGGACTTTAATACAGCTTGCAGTGACAGCAATTTTCATGGCGACACCGAGTAGGTCTAGTGTAAAGAAATATAGGTAGCTTGTACCATTAGCTTATCCCGAACCGAAAAAAACCTATATTCACTGGATTACGCACGGGAGGGCTTTGAATAGAGGTCATCAACAATTGCTAAAATGATTGTGCTTATTGGGTTAATTTTGTCTGATAGCCCTAAAACTGTGTGCAGCAGTTCGTTTTGCGTTGTCTGACGCAGAGACTTAGTAGGTATCGACTGATGGAGGCAAAGTTTACATCTGAAGTAAACACATGAAAAGGATTGTGGAGAAACTTCTTGATGTTATGACCAATGGAACCTGCGGATATCTGTGTCATCACTAGCCCATTGTGAGGTCTGTTGTAAGACACAGTTACATAATGTGAGAACATCGTTTGCGTTTTGACTTGCGTATGTGTCAGCAAAACCTGCGTCTAAGGTTGACGTCAAAAATAACGTGCGCAATAAAATATATGGCAATACCAATGACAAACAGTTTGCAGATGAGCATTTGTGATCACCAAGTAAATATGAGTAAAATGACTATATTGACTTAGAAGTAGAAGCGAACTTGACAGTTTATTTTACGAATGAAATTGAACATATGCTGCAATTTTGCATGACAAAAAGCTTCCTAGATGGCGTATAAATTGCCTCAAAAGGAAGTTGAAAGTTACACACAAAAATTCATACAGTTGTCTGCAGAAATTAATCAATACTATTGAAACAATGATGCATGCTGTAGAGGTGTGCAGGTTGGTAACAAACCGATTTTCGACAGGAGTTAATTAAATTAGCAACTGTAGCCTGGGCTATCAACCTTCTGCATAATAACAGGCAGGGGATCAGTGAAACAGTATTTATACCTGCATCGGTGTTGGTGAATTTGCCGCCACCGGACACAGGCAGCCATTGTAGGTGATTCCTAATCTGAAACCGTGGTACTGATAAACATGAATTTTTAGCGATCCTAAACGAGCGACGACGAATGAACGGTTACATGTTCAGTGAATGAATGGTACATCGGCCGTTCTTAAGGTGCGGGTGCATCCGTCTGTGGGTAACCACTCACGCAGACTGCTGAGTCTCGGTGAACAAAACCGGGTTGTTGACTAAAACCATGCACCTATTTAGAACTAGGATATTATTTAGCCCACCACCTTGCTGTACTGTTCCAAAACTGCTTCACGATCGCAAAGGACGGGAAAATAGGGTAGGTAAGTAATTCTCTAGTTGAAAACAATCGATTGCAGGTAATCCCTGAGAAAGATGCTTTTACAAACCCAGTAAAAATGACTACTCGGCATTTCCTTCGTAAAGCCAAAACGAGATGAAAGCAAAAGGTTTATGTGCTCCACAACGTCTTGGACCTGTCGGAGGGCGTTTTTTAAGGATTTATATCAGAAAATTTACGTTTAACAGGCTTCAAATGAGGTTGTCATCAATTAGCACGTGTTGTGTTTGACATGCATTATGTAGAAAGGCCATCAATAGGAAGGATGGGTTTACATTTCACCTGAGGTCACAAAGTAAAGATCCCAGGCACGAACAGGAATAGACAGTGTGTACCTGTGTGTGAAGTTTGATTTGCATACGTGTGGACATTTCGAGATGAGGTGGGTGGCGCGGTCACAGCAAAACTTTCCAACGTGGTCTCCGTGTTGTCCACTCAGTAATCCGTGCCAAACTACCGACAGATTCAAGTTATCGGATCGGCTCGTCGCCTGTAGCAAGTTGCCAATGAGCGTAGCTTCTGCTACTGGCTGTTCTTTGCGGTTACGGAAACCACTTTTCAGCAGAGTCGGATGACTGAAGTCAACTCGATGTTGGCTGAGAACTGCATGTTCCGCAGTAGCCTAATCGTGTTGTAATTTCCGAGGTTACTGAGCCTCGATAAGAGGCTTCTCACTACAGCTTACCTGGTCTAATGCGTACTTCCAGGCGATTAGCCGACCCCATGGAGCCGTTTCCAGTTGCAGAAGGTGACTCACTCATAGAAAATGCATCCAATAAACTTTCAAAATTACAGTCTATCGGAGCAGCTAAAAATCGCTACAGACGGAACACGGCAAAATGTTGAAGATTTACTCCGATCAAACTGGTTCTGTTCATAACTTGATATTCAACAGAAATGTACAACTTACAACTGTATGCAGTCTGTGCACAGAAATCAGCCCTAAGTCATTGACAACTTCCGCTGCTGATTATCTGTAGCTGACTAATTCAACGGTTACGAAACAAGGTATCGTTAAAAATCTGTTCGTTTATGAGAGGAATTATCATCAGCTTTAAGACGTTAGTTTCCAGTGATCAGCGATTGTTTCGTCCTCAAGCTATGACTGAGTTCTGAAATATGGAAGGTTGCCATTAGAAGGAGGTGTACGGGAATTCTCTCAAGCTCGTTCATACGGTTTATGTGATGCCTTATTGTTTTATTTTGAAAAATCGTCAAGTTGTGTGCAAATCTGGTCGTATATATATACATGTATGTTTTGCTGTTGGTTTTCATTGAAAACGCTTCATTCAATTTGTTTAATTTCATGTTGTGGATCATTTACAAGGCTTCAGATTGTCAGTCGAGGACTGAGAATCTCCCCAGTTTAACGAATTTAAAGGATTGTTCAGGTAACTACATGAAAAATTTCAGCGTGATGTATATGCTTGGTTCAAGCACAGACTCAAACAATGATATGAATACACATAGTACTGGAGTTATGTCAAAGATTTCCTCCCGGTGAATTTAACAAAAGTGGCGCAATAGAGAAACCTTTGATTCATACCGTGTATTTTACAATTTGTGGTAACACATTGCCAGTTGCTCAAATCTCACGACGCATGCCACTAAACGCGATTCTGATTCTTGAGGAGAAAGCTAGTTTCGATGTTAGCTCTTCCATTTTGGATCATAATCAAACGCTGACCGAATTTTTGTTAGGTGCAGATCTTGCAAGTCGCTGACTCACCTTAATTTAAATGAACGGTGAAAGATGCTTGTTCGGGTATATCACTTCAACTGCAAATTTGAAGTAGTACACCGTTAATATTTTTGGCACCTACCTAAAGGCCAAAGGTATGTGTGATATTTGCCATCGACTGAAATTTTCCGCAAAGATTAAGTGAGTTTGCATGCAACAGTGTCGCAGAAAATCCTGTCAAATGCTTACTGGTGTTCTACATTGATGCATATCGATTTCACGGTCAGAGTTTGAAGTCCCGCAAGTTTTTCATAGGCGATCGTGTTAACCATTGTGCTACCGATTTAAAATTGAGCCTGGCAGAATTATGCTGCGCCTCTTTTTTCTTAGAGTGCTAGCTGAAACGTATACGTTCATGCAAGTCTGCAATCACTGTTAGGTGATCATGCAGTTTGCGAAACAGTGCTAATCAGAAGAAAAACTGCTTGACAGTGTCCCTCCTGGATCACTTGATGGTTTCGAAAGAAGGTTGCACAGTAGGCGGAAATATGAGTTCAGATTTGTCATTTCCTGTGGGTATGTCTATTTGTTTTTGCTGTTTGCAGTTTTCATAAAATTCAATAGTTTTATGTTGGTAATTGATAATATTAAAAAAGACAAGAGAAGCCATCTACCTACTTCCATTAACTAGATAAGGCGAACTGAGTATTTTGACCTGTTGAGGTTGTCGGGAAAGTTCGATGTATTTTAACGGTAGACGTAACAACAAACACTGAAATACAATGTATGCACACAACACTTGTAATCGCCTTTCCGGTGACGTAGAATTGTCGGAATGGCAAATGACGTTTTGATTGTGGAACGCTTGTGAGATATCGGAACGGGTAACGCCCAATTCACACGACGTTAAACGAAGTTATCTAGATGACCTTTGTAGTTTATGTTATGATATTACTCTGTCAATCATAGTTGCAACGTAACGCAAAGGAGTTGATGCAAAATTCGTAATTTTTATATAAAAAACATTTTGGTTACGTCGACATGATTTTGTCCGTTCGGATTATAGTGTCCTTTCTGCAAATAACATCTTATTTGTTTGACTGTGGAAAAACCCATTCTATATTTTTTTAGAGCAAGGCTCTATCTGTACTATGTGGCCTCTACCACGTGAGGTATGCAACAAACAAATGCGCTTTCATTAAGAGTGAACTCAGTGGTTTTGGCTGAAATCAACAAAGTGAGCAAAATCCTTCTTCCTGGTTGATACTCTGATCAAATCCATTTTATTCCGAAACTGAGGAGGCCATATGATAAAAGCGTACCACTTCTTGGCTGTTATGGAGGCAAACTGGGTACAATGTATCAAACTGATCTTAAATTGCCTGGTACGGATTAAGCATTATGCCACACTAAAGAGTAACGACTTACCTCACAATCCAAACGACAAGTTGAACAGAGAATTTGCTTTGAACACTTTGGTAGGTGAGTATTCAGTATTTATACAGTCAAGTGTCTAACATACCTGTCACGTACATGGTGGCTATTTTAACTCCACATTGAGTTGCTGTGAACCTCTGTCGTGACTAAAGACAATCTGTGGTAAACGATGGGTAACAGTGAAAGTATACATACATAGGTACGGGAGTATTATCAGACTTTGACAAACGTTTCGTGGCAAACAAACTACCACTTTTAGGTCACTATGTTCATTGGGATTGCAACGTACCCTTAGACAGTTACATCGTGGTAGTTCAGAGGTTGCTCCTTGTTCACAATAAATGGTTGAGGGGCAACCATTATACGACCTTGAGTGAGTTTTTAGGAAGGGAGGATATTGGTCAGTAATGTATTAAAAAAGTGTAACTAGTTATTTTAGTTACACAGTAGGGTTTGATTTTACTACGCTGGCTACCGCATTTGTCTATATGTTCGTTTCTTCCGTTAGCCATGTTGCTCATAGTAGATGCTCCGCTAGTAATGGAACAGTTCAGAGAGATCAACCAGATTTTATTCACAGTCTACAGCTGTCCGTTACCAACATCACACAACACTTCAACCTTTCTCTTTTGCTTGCATCTGACCTCGTTAAGTACTATTGTCTTTCTATGTTATACCTTATCTTCGTAACAGTCAACAAATAGGGAGTAGTCTCCAGGTTTCTCATCAAGTTGCTGTGCAAAAGTGGCATCTAATTTTGAACCCAAATGATTAGTTCATTCTTAAATTTCACAATAATTTTGAAATAAACTTAAGGGAAGCGATGTTAGCGCATAAGTTGTGTATACTTCAAGCAAATATTTGAATATCTTGAACGGTACTAGGAAGACCTTTGAGAAACTCGTGTGATCGTATCTTGCCATCATTGCATGCTTCATTAAAGTTTATTATCTGTAGGCATTTTTTCGCATTGGTTGTCCGCTAGTCCCAAGAGCATTCACAAGGCAATTACTACTTTCCTACTACTTCACTAAGGCGACTGAGTCTCATGTCCACTGTGTGAATGACAGCGTAGTGGCCGAAGTGACTGTTCCTTGTGAACATGGCTGAAGGTCACAAGCGAGTCATAACAAAGATATGCTACACCAAAGAGGATTAACATGAGTGAAACTCAGGTCTAATGGTAGTTTTCTAAAATAGAAGGTTGAAAATTGTGTAAGAATATGAAGGCTGTGAAAAAATGTAAAAGATGACTTTATACAAACTAAGTGTGTTTTACTAATGAGTAAGCTGTATTCTCGCCTCAAAGTCACAAAACACTTAATTAGCCCCCATAAAACAATTTGTTATTCTAGTTGTAACTACCAGAATGTCAAGAAGCTGTCTGTTGCAAACAGAACTACAGCATCGTTTGATGAAAAGATCACTTAGAATCTACAGTAAATCCGTTTTGATTGAAAGCAATACCCTGATGTTCTGCTGTTGGTCAAACTTATCAACACTGTATTCAGTGGCCAAGACCGGGCTTTTACAAGCGCGCCGCTTATATTGTGGACCACTAAAACACTGATCTAAAATGAGGCAGAATAGAACTGTCATAAAACAAGCCTAAATCATACTGATTTTAGAGTGATTTTTGGAGCGCCAGGCCAACTCGATAGAGAAAACGCGTCATCCCGGTCGACAACTTACGAGTAAAGCTTCCCAGTCAAACTCAAATCATGCCATATATTAGAGTTAGACAAAAATTCCTCGTAGCTACATTAGTAAATCGATTGTTGGTCTTATGTGTCCATCGTTTTTGGTCTGCTTGGGCGCGGTCAACTTCAAATGAACTGGAAATATCGGAAGTGACCAAAGCTGCTTGATGCCTCATCAACAACGGCCAAGCGATTCGTCCTCTTTCAGAAAATTCCAGAATATCTAAGGGTCTGGGCCAGTAACTTTTGATGAGTACCACTTGTTTTTTCCACTCACCCTTCAGCACCTCTTTGTGCATGGTTCGAAATATGATGCTGACAGTCCCAGTATCAGTTTTCGGTATACACAGTTGGACTAACACGTAACGGTGACTAGTTTGATCTAGACCTAAGTCCAGTAAAACATTAGGTTTCAATGAGATGCAGGCAATTGGTCAGATTACTGTGCCACTCCTTCGGTCCATGCTTGTTAAATGGAGATTGTGAGGTCGACCACACAAATCAAGATTCATTTTCTAACCTTCTACAGTTATGCACATATGGCACAGTGAATGTGAACTACCCTTTTAAAACTTCCATCTCTGGTTTTTGTTTGAGTGTTCATAAATAGAAAAATTATTATTTAGCTGTCATATGTCACTGTACGTCCAAGCTTAAATAAGTTAGCTAGTTCACAGTTTTTACTAGAGCTCAACGACTACTCCAGATGATTGAGAGTATATGCAGACATTATGAGTAAACCATAGTTCAGGAAAGAATGATGCCGTTTTTTTTATGGTCATGTGAATAGACTGCCGTTTGTCTTAAGGCCGTGGTCACCAATATTTTTCTGAGTAACAGAGTCAAGGAAATACGAGGAGGAAAATTTGAGACATCTGCCACAATCTGATCAAGTGTGGGCTAAATGATCATTCAAAATTTTCCAATATCCAACTTGGTCATTTTTACTGTATTCGTCGAGATGCGAATTAGTATGATATATCTAGCATCCTACGCAAACCATAATCTGTTTTATAGCTGTTTACGAAGAGAATCTCTAAAATGTACAAAACAAGCAGTTCTTCTCTTGTATTCTAACGGTGAAATCAGCGCCTAGCAGGTTTGATGAGGTCGGAAATTTCGACCTGTCACGGCAGTCCTCATCGCGGAGTTATCGACTGGAGCTAAGAGGACAGTTGCTGTGTCTCTTCTCGAGACGATCGGGCAACCCGATCATTTCTCACCAACGAAACTGGTTGGGCGTTCAGATTTGATAATTCGGTCGTGCCTAATGTGAGGTCAATGGCGCAGTGGTCAACACAGTTGCCTCATGATTGGAATAGCCGGAGTTCAAATCCCGACCATGGCAAGGATATGCACTACTGACGAGCTCTAATGAGAGCGAAACTCGAGTCTAGTGCTTGTTCTCTGAACAGGCTAGTGGGAAAGTCTCTCCGAATGCGGAGGCTGTGATTAATTGTGAGTGGTGTTCAACTTGAAAATCAAAAGACCTATACCACCTGATGGGAATCTGCGCAAGTGATCACCCAACGTGAGAAATTTCAGTCAGGAAAGGCTACCACTCCATCCTACTATACAATATGTTTCATCCAAATGACACAGTCGTAGGTCTACTCGAGCGATTTTAACCGCAACTCGTCTCCCCTAAAACGACTTCTGAAACTGTACTGTGAGGAAATATTGCGACAGGTATGACGATTTATGTGGATTTAAATTCTCAAATGTTTGAATTTCAGGATAAAATAATACACGGTTCATTTCGTGGTTTCCATGTAACAAAATGGGGTGTATTCGTAAACATGAATAAACAAAAAACATGTTCTTATATAAATTTGGAATACGTAAGGAAAATTAGGGTTTCGCAGTGATGAGTTTACGTTATTCGTTAAGTGGTTGCTATTATTAGTCGAATGTTTTGGTTACGCCATTCAAGTTAGTTTATGTCTGTAGATTTTTTCAAGCTTACTCCTAGGCTGTCTGTTAGCTTCCGTCTATTCCCGCTCGCATCACCGTAAGATCGACATTTTATGCATCAGCCAACCTGAAAGTGGAATTTTGTTCGTTTGTTTCAATTCATGACAGCCTATTTGAACGTGACTGGTTCTGTATGCGATTCTGATTGCAAACGATGGTTCATTTCTATTTTACGTCATTTTAACTTGAAGTGAGCTAATTGATCACAGTCCGTATACTACAACCGAAGAGTTTGACCGAAATGTCTCTGCAGAATACATCTTACGCAGTTTTACTTGCATGAACTAATATAAGAATTCGGACCTCTTGCCCTGTTTAGTGGCTTAGCTGGCGAAGTACACGGCGCTTGATGACACACTGTTGACTCTATGAATCTCTATCAAAAGGAGGCTGGGTTGTTTATTAATGCGCCTCTTCTAAAAGCAGCTTACCCAGCAGAATAGTGGGGACGGCCATGTGATCCATGTAGCCATACATTAGTGGTTTGAGTTCATAGTTCTGCTTAGTCGGCTGACCGTTTCAAACAGTTGTGCCTGGTAATCTAATAGGCCTGTCCAACCAATCGTCAACCTCAAAACGTGTTCATCATAATCATCCGAATATGCTGACTGTTAGATTTCTGTTTTGTGGATAGTGCGAGTTCTCCTTCACCAAGTTTCAGTAGTATTCAGTCGGTCCAAGCAGGCGATAGATAACCTAGTGCCGCGCTTAAATAATTGCCATCCCAACGTGAAAGTAACGTGTGAATTTGAGGCTGATAATTGCTCACCGTTTCTAGACATACTCAGCTGCCGGGACGGTGGCTCTATTAGAAGATCTGTCGATAGAAAATTCACACGGTCAATACCTGAACTTTAGTAGTTTCACACCGGTCCATCACAATCGCACACTAGTGAATACACTGTTCACACACGCAAGACGAATCTGTACACGGGACAGACGTGTGAAGGGACTAGAGTTGATCACGTCCGTACTACAATGGAATGGCTATCCAAAACGTTTCATAGAACGACAAAGTAGGCCGAAACCACCGTGCCAACAGTTGGTCACTGTGAAAAAGAGGGTTTTTATAGAATTGACTTTCAAAGTTGATTACAGTATGTATCAAACAACATGAAGACCAACGACTTCGACTGAACGGACATTCAACGCAGCCAAAATTGGTGTATTAGCTCGAACCCAGAAACTGCCTGTTCCTTCAACCAACGGAAATCAGCGTGTGGGCACCAGCTCGTATTGTATCTACCAGTCTACGTGTAACTGCAAAGAAAGATGAATGAGCAGAATGGACAGGTGTTTAATCTCGAGAGTGTAGGAACATTTACCTAAATGAATGCAAAGCACTGTATTTCAAAAGAACGACAATGTCGTTGAAACAAGCAAACAACCAATGTTCGCGGTCGCAAGACATGTCCTGACCACTGGACACGTCATCGACCCGGTTTGTGCATTCAGAATCTTATTAAGTCATCCCAATCCAAGGTTCTTGTGGTTTGCTGGGGCGGTCGAAATCAATCGACAGAAACCGATCGTGTGCATCCAGAAGCAATTGTTCGTGAGCTTGACCCTGCCCTAGACTTAGTGACCTTTCCTAGACCACCGATCGACTATTCATCGCAAACACCACCTAACTGTTCGATATAAAAAGCCCTTTCAGGTTAATAAAAATTCGATACTAAAGAGTCACTATGAAATTTTTTTATCTACCAGTTTTCTTGTTCTAACAGCTTTGTTAAAACTTCTGAGGGGAACGAACTGTTTCGAAATCGAATTACTTACAAAAGCTAGATCGGCACTACACTTTGGCAACGTAAGCTAGACCAAATGAGGTGGGTTACAGACTTCCCTGACTTGTTTTTATGTTGTATTTCTCCACAATACATATCAGTAAAAGAATTCTGTTTTTAATGTTTGTCAAGTTTTCCATGGGATCCATCGACTCCGTCAATGGTTGGCTTAGATGAGAGTTTATATTTTCACACGATCTTTTGAGAACTTGGACGCAAATTTGTGCTTCCTTTAACGATAGCAGTACCCGGATAACACTAATCTACACAGTCCCAGATATGTGAATAGACCAGCAAAATTATTTGTTTAAGTCTTAACAGCCCGCCGAATGCCCCAAAGGACTAACTGACAGATTAGACCTATAGATAATCAAATTTCTATATTTTCTGAAAACATTTTGAAACGATTCGTATGCATGGACATCAACGATACTTCAAAATAAGAAGTTTTTCCCTCTCTGGCAGCAGGACTTGAGGAAAACAAACCACGTCAAAATGCCATAGTAGCTTCATTAGCAAAATGACCTTCAAATAAATTATTTGACCAAATAACCGTAACCAGACTGTGGTTTATCAACGAACACATTCTATTCAATAAACAAGTGAACGAGCCACGTATGCGATGTTATCAACTGTATGGTTCTGCCTTACAGTCATAGTTAAATTTCGTCAAGGGAGCCTACAGTTAGTAGTTTATGTTCTGAAGTCTTACTTCTATTGGCTGGAAACAGTTTTGATTGCTAGTGTTACTTGCCAAGTTGCGGCTGGAAATGCATGTGTTGGTTTCTACTTACCATATATGACATTTATTAACATGGTTATTCCGCTTGCACTTCAAGTGGTTGAACCGAACTCCAACTTCGGGTTACGACAGACAGCTTTAACTTACAGACGAACACGATTTCTAAAGAAGCCGGCTGTATATTTCATATCAAAGACGCAAAGTTACCCAGTATGTGAGCATTTTTCAACCTACCAAATGCACATGATAACAACGAAGCTCCTGAAAGCTCTATAAAGTTAAGGCTTATGAATAGTCTCATCCATTGTATTATTATATTCGTTTCTAGTTTCTCACGTGTTAGTGAATTACCGTAGGCGGTTATTTTTAAGTGCATAAATTTTATGATGGGTACTCTTAGTTGAAACCTGTTTAGTTGCACCAATTTGCTTGCCTGTTAGACGACAACGTTAGAATGACCTTGAGAATGGCTGACTGCCGGGGTCAGAAGCTCAAAAGCATTCCGAAAAAATCTTATTACTCGATTTTGCGTAAAATGTCGAACGCCTGGAATCAACAAACTATGTTGACTGTTAGACCTGCATGTTGGATTCAACGGACGTGCTAGAAAAATAACAGAAACTGTAGATTCATGATCAAATGAACTACGAATAAAAACCGTGTTTGACATGGTTTGGTAGTAGCGGTCAATATGGAATATCTGGCAAAACTGTATTCATCTAAAGCTGCTTCCGATGGTTACTCGCCTCACAGTGTTATGCTGATCAACTACTTCTTCAGTGTAGGATTATTAACATGCCAAGTGGACGTCTGCATCTTAAGTTGCAGGTGGCACCAGAGGCAGGGACATGCAGTAGAATCTGGGGCCGCTCAACCGAAACCAAAAGAGTCAGTGGGCGAACAGAATCGTACGAAGACTACAAGACGTTGCTAGAGTAATCCGAATTCACCGTGGCCCTTTGTTGAACGACACAGTTTGCCCCTCAGCAGAAATACTGCACCGTCATGGTATACACAGATTAGATGCATGAGTGTTTTCTACACAGAAGGACGCGTGCCGCCATTTTACCCATGTTTATACAACAGGCTAATGTCTATCATCGTGTAGAAGCTTGTGACATCCTGCGCTATAATGAACCCTACAATGCATTACGACAGTTTATTCGTCGTGGTTGCAAACTACCTGTATATTATTTAAACAACTTGGAGCCTTGACAAGTGAATCTGATGGAGTGCATCAAGTGAGGACAAACATCGGTGAACACTGCATGCGCACATAACTGCATTCGCTCTCAGGCTTCCAACGAGGGTGTGCTATCTGAAATCACGCCTCGACTGTCACTCCGCGCTTACCTCCGTTTTATTGCGTCGTTGGTCGGGTTGATTCGTATATTGATTGGTTTGCCACTGTTGTGGTGCACGAGATTTTCTCCAATACGCTGTGCAACAGAATTCCATTTAAATCGGCAAACGGAGTCAAGTCACCTGACAGGGCAGACGATAAAAGGAAAGTCACCGGTGGATTTCGATGTATATACTTGCTTCCGATAAACCTATACTATAATGATAACATCCTGTTTCTCTGGAATTGTCACTAGAGTACCAGATTTCTATGAAAAAAATTCCATCGAACGCTATGCGAAACTTAACAACCACATTGTCTACCTTTTACTTCCAAGGACAGACATTTGCTGTTACTTGCGAATGAAGTGTTTGGTAATTTTCCTTCCTAGATATTTTCGAAATCTGCACGCCGCGCCAGTACGTGACGCATTCTACTGCTAATTATTGAGATTTCTGGCGTAATATGCTATTACCTCTGTCTTGATTTCACTAACATCACGTACGACTAGTCACGATGTAGTCTCAACCGTTTAAAAAGCATCAACTTATTTTTTAAGTGACCTAGAAAGGTTCGGTGAAGAGGTTTTTCACATCATTATTTGCCGCAAGCAGTTTATCTAAATGATCGCCGGTGAAGTGGGGTACAGCTTTTTGGATCATATTGGGTCATATCATTGCCAAGCACGTCGCCAAATCGAGTTCACATTCTGCATGTAAATGTTACATTTTAGGCCATCACAGAATGTTAGCCCAGATATGTATCCTCTAGGCCATTAGGTTGTGGTCCTCCGGATTGCTGGAAGTCACGTACATGATCCGTAATGGTCCGTACTTGTACGTTGTCTATCAGATGACTGTAACCTCCTTGGTTTAGACTCAGCAAGACATTATTGAATTGTTATTTGGCTCAAACTGGATCTTCGCATGAATAATTAATACTTAACAAAAACATACAAGTTACAACCAGGTAGAGCCCGTACACAAATACAACCGACCGCAGTCAGCATCTTAGCGAACATTGGCGGGTAACACTCATTACTTCTGACGGTTTGAATAAACGGCTTAACATAAACATCTGTGACGATGTGGAGATAATCATTCCTATTGCACCTCGCACGCTTTACATGGAGGCTTTGACAAATAATGTTCAGCCGTTGATTAGTGCGCGTTGGTTTATTATAAAAGATACGACTTAGTAAAACATCGGTGGTGCTAGTGATGTTAATGTTAAGTCAGAACAAGTTTAACTGAGATGGGCATTATTGAGAAAAAACGAGAATCTCCACCGTTTCTGATGTGGCGTATACAGAAAGTTGATTCTGCTTCTATCGTGGTCACTAAACACAGCCTGGAGACTACCCAGCATTCAGCTTTTTTAATTATTCATTAAGTTATGCCACAGACTCTCAGCCAGTTCAGTATTCTTTGTCGGTTTAAATGCAGCAGCTCTTTCGGTAGATTCAACAATACCATTTCAAGGTTGCTTCTATAAATCTTTTCTGACTGTACAAGTTAATAGGAATTCAGTTTTAGTTTTATTTGTTCAAAATAATGAAATACGCTACCTCGTTCCTTGTATGTACTTGTGTTCTTGGATTTTGTCCTGTTACCAGGTGATTATTAGGCGGTTCTGTGTTGTTAATAATATTTTTGATTTGGCCGTTAGTTACGAATAAGAAAATCTTGCTAGAATCACTAAGTCCCATTAGCGTTCACAACGTCCGATGAATCCAAATGACTATAATTATTTTTGCTATTCGCCTCCGTTAACCTATTATTTACTAGTTGGTTCATGATAGCCCAGGATAAGACCCACAAGGTTATAAAAATTTTATCAAAGGTTCGTACATATAAGAATTATTCCACACTTTCAATTCACACCCAGATTCGCGATTCTGAACTGTCCAGTGTTTCCGTTAAAATGACCCTTGTTTACCGCTCGGGGTAAGTTGAATAAACACCGTTTGTAACCGACTTAAACTGTTAGGTGTTTTGCGGACCCAAGAGAGCAAACGGGGTCATTGTAAAAATTATTGATGCTCACCATTTTGAAATTTTCTGAACTAACTGGATAGGATAGAGAACATTCAATACCATCCCAGCTAACGTGCACAAACAAAGTTTCCATCAGTCTGATAAGCGTATACGGGTATAGATAAAATTTAAAATCGCATTATGAACTCCACCGTAATTATAAATCTGTCAAACTATATCATTACTGATGACTCTTCCCTGGCATTACTCCTTCTCAGCAAATGAGAACACTGGGAATTGTTAGCAACGACAACAGAGTATTTTGTGTATGGGTTGATTGAAGTTGTACATAGCTCGCAGCTTTCGCAAACTCAAAGTAGTATTAGCCAGTCCATTTTGAAAATACTCTAGGTTTGATCATGATGCGTATAATTAGAAAAGCGTATCTTTGACGTGACCGAGATTTGAGACCTAGCAACTTTTTTCTGAAGCAACAGCCTTGATTCCATACTAAACGAAACCAAAATATCATAAACAACCAATCAGCCACAGTTACCAGTGAGTAATGCTCGGGTTGACTGAGTGTTTGGCGGGGATAAGGCGATTTTCCTAATATCAGTAACCGATACCCTAAATTTCAATTTTTCTATTGAATTTGACAACAGATAGACCATTAAACATCTCGTAATCACTGATATGTTATAGAAAAGATATGCACTACTGGCGAGCCTCACCACGGGTGAGACTCGATACTCGACAAACTTATAGGAATGCAAAAGCTATGAGATTGTGAGTGCGCTTCAATTTATAGTAACTAAAATCACGTAGTACATAATAATACTGAGTACAAATACACGGTGTCAAGAAACAAAGTGGGTGTGACACAGAGAGCAGTGTATTGTTTATTGAAATTAATAAATGAGAACACGAAACTCCAAAACCGTATTTCCCAGCCTAGCCAGCTGTTAATGGGGAAATGTAGTGAATCAGTAGGAATTTATATTTCGGAACTAAGTGGTTCAGTGATTATGAGTGGGAAAGACGATCTGGTTGTTGGTAAAAACAGTGTAGTTATACTACTGTAAGATCTAGGGTGAGTAAGTAAAAATTGTTCAATTGTCGACTGGTTAATTAGGATGAATAAATAAGCTTCGTTTATGCACTTCCGTCAAGGTGGATTCTCTCTAAATTTTCCAAGAGCAACTGACAGCAAGAAAACGGAGTCTCGCTCATCATTGTAAACATTTTACACAAAATTCGTCTCACTTTACAGGCAACGCATTCAGGAAACAGCTTTTTTGTCCACTCGTTAAAATTCAGTTTTGCCTACGTTTCACCATTTTCAGAATTTTTCACACTCAGCAATCTGGATTACTTTTTCATTGTGCAAACTGAAAAATGTGTGACGTAACCTAACGGTATCAGCAGACCAGGTTTATTTTAGTGACTTGCATACTGTGACGTTATACTACTTCCTACCGTTTATTAGCGGTATACTTATCTATCAGTATGCTTAACCCTTGAACTTGACTAATAAATCAGCGCAAACGTTGGTATCCCAATGACCGCAACTTTACCGTATAGTGGATAAGTGTTTGGTACACCATTTTGACACGTAGTCATAGGTCGTGGGTCAGCGACCCCGGTGTGCGTAACGCAGACGCAATACAACTAGATCGAGGTAACTGTCCACTGCTTTGCTGGTGATCACCAGGTAGTCTCGCATTTAGTTGGTACATCCTGATTTGACCTTGGTGGTCCTCACGACATCACGAACTGTATGTGCACGTCTAAAATCTAATGCAGTCAGCCCATTGCTTGACTAGAAAAAATCACTCAATGCATAGGCGGAATGGAAACATGAAGCAATGTACCCTGTACATGCGTCACTGTGGCTGAACATCCGCCCTCACGAAATCATTGACATTCTGCTCAGGTACAATTATCATTGGTGTACATGTCTGTCAATATCACTCACACAACTGATGTCAGAGCAGGACGATATGCACTCAAAGGCCCCTTAAGGGGAGCTTTCTTGTTCAAAACTTTTATTCCTCAAAGAACTTATGGAATATGGGAATAAGAATAAAGATCAATTCTACCGCTCACTTCAACAGTTTCACTGAAATCCACGTAAGTGCGAAGAGCGTCACTCGCGACTACACAGTTGCTGGTTTTCTAATAAAACGCGGACCAATCTAGCTTTCCCCTGACCTCCTCTTTCTTCGCTGTAAACTACGCACTGTTGTTTCTCTTACACGCTGAACCTGTAGAATTTTGTTAAATGAGTGTGGAAGATAACGAAACAAACCATAGGGTTACCTTATATGTATATGTCGAACACAATCTATCCATCCCCTTTTAGGAACAGTTGCTAGTCAGCAACCATATGGAGAAGCAGCTTGACGAAGCAAAATTGAAGAGCAGTTCATGTAAGCATTCTTACCACTGAATTATGAAAAGACTACTGTTACCACCTTTAAGCGCATCCCATTTATTTTCGCTTGATAAAGTGAGCTCACCAGTAGTAACAAGCCGAACATGTTAAACAAATGTCTTACAGTTTATCCCAACTATCATACTGAAGCTTTTTTGACCAGACCTTTCGGAATGATGCGCTAGACAATGGTTTCAATCTAGTTAGGGTTCCACGTTGGTGCATACCCATTTTCGGAACTGGTTTTTTATGTCCGTCCGAGTTCTTGTGAACTAACCATGTTGCATATTTTGCAATGACTTCACAAAAGGTGTGACTGAATTTTCACATCAAAATGCCTCCAGGCGACTGTGACTGAATGCTTTGACAAAAACTTGCTCTGACCTAATGTAAGGTTAACGGCTCAATGGTCAACATGGTCGTCTATATAAAAGTAAACCTGGATTTAAACCTGGATCATGGCAAACGTACGCATTACCGATAAATTCTAACAAGAGCGAGGTTTCAATTGTGTGCTTCTTTCCGAAAAGTGTTCTTTGAAAAATAAATGAAAATGTGGAAGCTACAAACAATTATTTGTGGTATTCAACTATTGTTAACCGAATTCCACGATCACATCAGCAACCAAAATATCGCCCAACACATCGATACAGTCTTTACATGCAAACCTTCTATAAAGTATTTTATAACATCGTTTGCCACTTTGTAAATACTAAGATCGTACCTGTCATTCCAGTGGCGATGTCAGCATTTCAAGTTTTTGGGCATTCGTGAAGTGGATAGATTTATTGTGATCCGAAAATTCAATGTTTGTTGTTCCATTATGCTTTCCGTACATTCTTCAAAACGATACTTACTGAGAACTTCAAGGTGACTTTCCTTTTTCCTTGTGTATTTAAGGTTGTGTACTGAACAGCTTTATGGGATATATCGAACAATATAAATATCTTTGCATAATTCGCTTCTGGTAAAGACAGTAACCCGAAAGATCCCATTTGACTTTCTTTCAAACATCTGTTCAATTATTCTATCCATGCCCATTTGTCACATACTCCGTCTGTATTTAGCACTTGGCTGACGGGCTAAAACGCAATAATAAAACATCTACTAATTGTTGAACAGTTACCTTACATGCTCAGTTACTAAAGTGGACAAGAAGCTCTTTAGAAACTGCATGGTTATGTTTTATTTGATGTATGTAGTTTAAACTCTGTTGACGCAGTGTCGAAGGGTACTTACGCCCGTGCACGTGGTGTTGTCCTTTTAGGTTCAGTAATCACATAACGGTCTACTAACTCTACCTTATGAATGCATGATTACATTATTTTTCCAGGGGTTAGACAGATTAAGAATCGTGTCGAACGCTTTCGCTGCCTCTGGTATGCCTCAAACAAATAGTAAACATTTAAGAAGGGACTTGTCAGCGTACTGTCAATAGTTTTGCCTTCAAAAGATCTTAAACTTTCACGACTTCAGGCCAGAAAACAGGTCATGGCTCCAAAAACTCCAGGACATTGACTTGATTCAACGAGTTGAACATCGAGATTGACTTAGTAACTGTTAGAAAATTGTTGTTCATTAGCAACAGTACCACCTTTTTTAACCCAGGGTTCATGTAGATATCCTAGCAACCGCACGATACGCAGCGCAAAACAACGAATTTCGCCGTTAATACTGGAACATTCTCGATTCCTTCGTATGATTCATGACGACAACCGCCAGGATAACTTCTAGATGGGCAATGTGTTAAAAGCTGTTAAGAGTATTACACACTTGTTATTGAAGAAACACGCTCAGCCACAGACGATTTTGAGTAACGCCCAAATTTTCCGAAAGCCTTAAGAGGATACGCAATATCGTGTTAACTCAAAACGAGAAGTCCACGGTCTGGAATTAACAATAAACTGGGGTCAGAGCGATCTATGAATTTGAACATTGATATGTATATTGATAAATGATCGTGGAGTTAGCTAATATAAATTGAACGCTAACAGCTGCTGAATGCAGGTTTCTCATACAACTCCGAGAATCTTACCTAAGATGTATGCTTGAAAAATATTTAGTTCATTTTGTCACTTACTTAACAGAAACGTCAACCAAGCCTAAACAGGACTGAGTGTGTACATACGAAGTAGTGAGCTTTAACCAGTTGGTAATCATCACACAATTTTAGAGGTTTCCGTTATAAGGTTGATTAAGGAGAGATCGATAAACGAACATACGACAGATTGTCCAATAAATGAGTGGATTGTATTGTTATTATTGTTAATGTATACACTGTTATACAGAACAGCAAATGAACTCTGAAGTATAGTGATAAAAATATAAGCAGAGCGAACTGAACACTGTCAACAAACGGGCTCGGCATCTAACACCATCATCAGTTGTAAACGCAAAACATCATACGGATAAGCACTAACTAGACACGCCGGCAAGCTCAATAGGTGATAGGCAATCAAGACCACGGCAACCCGATAGGTTGCTTCAACCACTTTTTAACACAGCTTCACCTGAGAAGTCCGAGTAAGCATCGCTTCACAGAGAGCCCGTACTTCTGGCTCCGACTGCACAGTTGGGTGTTTAATGAGTTTACCGGATCAATTTGGTGAACTGTTCACGTGAGGTGTTTGGCAATCGATGGTCTTGGATTTCGGACAATCAATCCACCAACTGGAGTCTATTGGAACATCAGTTGTTTCAGTTATTTGAGGATGTGTTCGGCGGAACGGTGTGATAGTTTTTGACCTGTTTTGCCTATGTAAACGTGAACTAGTACACAGCATGGAAGACGTAAAGGTTTGACAAACTACTTTCACGAATACGGAGAACTGGTTCGTCATACTAAAGAAAGGTAGCTTATCGTGCAGGAATAATGGAAACCGCAGCTGATCCAATGAATCATTCGCAAATGGAGAAGGTGATGGCTGAAGAACAGTGCCGACATGTTCCAATGATCTGACGCTGGGTTCCGGCTTCAAATCGGTGGCACCAAGCCAGACTTGCCTTAACTGATCGGGCCAGCGTACTCAAAGGCCAATTTAAAAGACAAAGTTAATTGCTTGAAACACTGAATCCCCTTAGTCCAGTTCATCAATAAAAACAGAGGGCACATAATGTGAGATGTTAACATTTCGTTTACTCTCTTTTCAAGACATTAAACTCAATAGACGGGAAGATGGCTCAGTACAACGTTCATTGCACCACAAGGTCAGTAGTTACAGTTTACTTCCTTTGTGCAATGGAAGTCTGGCGTAAACTGTTTCATAGAGCTCGAGAGATCTATACCGATGATTGCCTGCAAGGAGAGGAGAAATTGAGGAAGGTATTGCTGGTAAACGAATATCCCGAGAAGTTCAACGATATTCACAGCCAGAGAAGACCGATCAAGACAGCCGTGAGTATGGTTCCTAAGAAGCAGGTCTTTTTGAATCTACCTTTCAAAGATGACCATATTAGAACTGTCGTAAGTCAACAATTGCAGTCAGCTCAGCTTATTCACAATCGTGACTTGCCGAAATGTTATTTTTCACCTGTAATTTGGTCAGTTCACTAGCAGCTGCGGTGGGTCCATATCGGCAGAACAGATCGGTGTCTGCGACAAAGAATGGCTGAACCTATGCCTAAGTGTTTGGTGCAAGCCGTGACGCAACAGGCAATGACAACTGAATGAATAGGACTAAACTCAACTTCATCCATTGCAAAGTACAGAATGGAAATAGGTTACGTCGTTGACACGGCCAACCGGTTCCAAGTATTGTTGCGTAGTCGGAACCCGAAGTTGCTTACATTCTCCAAAGCAATATTAGTCGATACTCGCCGTCTGGCCTGGCGTGCACATAAACTGTTGACCCACGCAGTTTGTCTGCTGTTAGTCTGATGGCAGTCCTTTTTTCATGTGAACCAGTCGCTGACTGTTTCTATTGCTGTTGCTATCCGCATGTCCTATATATTCTAATGTTTTACGTTCGTGGCTGAAGAAATTGAAAGAAATGTTAACATCTCGCGATGTCTTCTATCATTATTGAATAAATTAAATTACGTTTTTTTTCAGGGTAACTGAACAGGCAGTAAATATACTCTTGAAATCCATATAGATTTGATTCTTGCCCCTTGAGAGAACGTACGAATAGGATTCACGGGCTGCTTTATCCAATTTAACCAACTGCTGTGCTGTCAACGCGTAGACTTACTGGTTTGGCCAGTAAACTGGACCCATTTCAAACCACATAAATTGTCTCATTTAGGGGTCTCGAGAGTTCACTTCCACAATGGAATTAATAAATGCAAAATATTCCACAACTGGTACAAGTAATTCTGCCTGAGCAATGCTACAATTACAAACGCGAACGAAAACCCAGTGTTTGATTCTTGTCAGTCAGAGTGCCGACCATGATGAAATGATGTTCAACCGGATGAACTAACCGTAGTCAGGATAGGTCACGTTATCGATCCGTAATGCGAAGTAAACAATATCAAGTTTAGTCGCATGGGTTGGGTTAACATGCAGCCGGTATACTTGAATGAAAACCGCCTCCCTCATGCCAGATTTGACACGACTAACTGATAACAATTTGCCATCATTTATCGCTTGTCCAGCCGTGTATATGGGTCGTAAATGCTTGACAGAATCAGTAAACATCACACTGTCTGGTTTAGCAATGATTAGCGGGAAAGATGCTGTTCAAATCGAATGCCTTAATACACGAAAAGGATGACAGTATCTTTAAAGTTGTGTATGGGCGATTGCGCAACCCTCAGACGCTCACACGGGTATTGAACCCAACCTAGAGGACAAGAATTTGTTCGCATGAGTGAGTAAATGTTGGTGATTACTTTGCCCGCAGTACCCCACTGTTTGGTTTTCGAACTCATCCACGTGATTGTTTTCTGTCACAATGAAACTGTTGACCAGCTGCGAAAGCAGACACTTTACGGTATTTTTCAGAGCAGTTTTATACAAAGGTAGAAATTTAAAATTAGCTCACACAGTTTGAAGAATGCAGGTACCAAATGATACATGCTGTAAGTTATCGCTAAAACTGGGTACACTTTCGACAGTGCCACCGGAAAGTACTGTGTGAGTCAGTGTTATATATCTGCAACGAACACGCTGCGTTGCTCACCGAAAACCATTCTACTGTTAGTCATTCTCAGTTGTCCATATCGTTCGTCGTTTATAGTTTGCCTAGTCAAGTATCCGTACTGCTGCACTCTAATTTTACATACACACGTGACTAAACATGGTTACAAAAAATTGGCTATCTTACTAAACTATATGTTCCCGATGGAAAACTAAGAAAGCAAGTTGAAACAGTCCCACCCAAGCAAAAGCAATGAAAATGCAGAAATCTTTGTATTCGCTCATGTTTCCGAGTGGCAGGGTATTAGTAATGAATTAAACAAAAAAGCTATTTAAGAACAGTATTGTAAAATGCAGTCATCATCATCATCATAGACAAAAATACATCAGTGGTTCACACACACCATGAAGAAAAAGCAAACCCCATAGAGGAAGAGAGAAGGAAAAAAGAAGGGGACGGGAAGGGACTTAACTACTGAAAATGACTACGTCCATTTTCAAACATTCAACATCAAAGTGCCTACACCTTGCAAACAAACAACCGAGCTGCAAGTGAGAGTAAGGCGTCATCAGCGAGACAGCTTCCTTAAGGCTTTCAATTCCCCGCGTCATCAACTGCACTCACTTCACAGACAACTCTGCCAAAACAATCACAACACTCACGCCACTGAACTCGATTAGCCGCCATTTCACCTAGAGTCTCCAGCCACCGACTCTGTGAGTCGCGAGGCCCCCAGCCCGGCCAACCCCTTGGTGAAAGACTTCCTTTCGCCACACGCCAGGTCATTTTCTGTCCATCTCGTACCTTACACCAGTCGGTCGCAGTGTCAGCGAACAGTGCTCGGTGTGCAAGACGACCAGCTGGCATCCCTAATACGTGACCTAACCATCTAAGCCTGTACAAACGCAGAGATTGGCAATCATTTCCAAACACCCGCGTTCTAAACTCTTCGTTACTTACACGCTGGTGTCACCCGATACGAGCGATTGAACGCAGACATCGGTGGTCAAATACTTGAAGACGGTTCACGTCTTCTACCCGGAGCGGACAGGTCTCGCTGCCGTAAAGTAATACGGCCCTCACCGTTGTCTTATATACACGACCTTTAAGCTTCAGAGAAATACACCTCTGTCGCCAGAGATGCCTCAAGTTAGCGAATACCGCCCTAGCCTTAGAGATACGCGCTTCCATTTCATTCCCTAAACCTCCATCGCCGCCGCCGATGATGCAGCTTCCCAGGTATACAAACCGGTCAACAACCTCTATGACTACCTTATCTAACATCAAATCTACGTGATGACAGCAATCCTGCAGAAGCACTTTGCATTTTGAAGCTGCAAAGCGCATTCCAAAGTATGTAGCAGAACGCGAAATTGCGTCTAGCATCGCTAGTGCTGTTTGAAATTTGTCGAGCAGCAACACCTTGTCGTCAGCCTAATCAATAACAGTCAGTTTTTCACCAGGTAGGAGGTCCACGCCGGCATCTTGTGAATGCCGGAGACAATCCTCCATTATTTCGTCTATGACGAAATTAAACAAAAATGGTGACAGCGGACAGGCTTGACGTACGCCACTTATGGTTCTGAAACTGTCAGACAAAATGAATTCGAAGCTAGCACGTGTAAATGGATTGAATTTGAAGCGTTCAATAGAGTGTGCCGTCATATTGTAATGCTAATTTGGTTTTAGTTCGTGTGAATCGTGTGGATGGACTACTGGGCCCTCGAGTCACGCTTGTTTGACCTGTTTTCTTTCACAGGATTATTGCTGGAACCTCTTACATCAGAATAACGCTGTACCCAGTGTCTCCGCCTTGCTCAAAGTTGGTCCACAAGTGTTGCAAACAATTAGAAAAGGCAGCCGGCTTTTACATTACAGTATCGCTAGTATAACCGGTTTTTAAAACATCAATTTTATGCTGATGGAAAGATTGCCTAATCTAACAATGATCTTCTTTCGAAACAATTGGTTTCGTTCTTAAATTTGAACATAGCCGTAAGAAGACGGACACTGGTAAATGCTAGCATTTCGTATTGCCTTTTCAGTACCAAATATCAATAACCAGGAACAGAACTTGTATCAACCAAGGAGTCAGCTTGGGTTGTGGGGTACTGCTCATAGATAGAATCGGTCTGAGTGGCATTCCTGGCTTGTGTTTTTGGGTAAGCCATACATTTGCGGTGTCATTCGATTTAGCAGTAGTAAATCAAGGTGTCAAATTCGGCACTCTATGTCAGTCACCTCAACTTTGTCCATACTTTAGAATTCAATTTCGTCGTTCAGTGTGGACAACATTTTCCGAGTGAACTCCTCTCTATCCATAACTACGGCACCGGAAGATTTATCTGGCTTCAGCACGAAAACGTTTTTAGTTCTCAGGTCTTTTAGAAATTCAAAATGACGAGTTGTGAGAGCACATTTCTCTTGATAATGTCATAAGGAACTCATGGGCAATGTCACTCAGCTCTGTCTTAAAACAATTATGATTGTCCAATCTAGTAGTATGAATGTCATGGACGGCATTCTGAGGGATGCGCTTCGTGAATCTAGTGGGCTTGGTGTTGAGCTTCTTTCTGGCGCTAGATTGACCGATCTGGAGTACGCGGACGACATTGTCTTACTTAGCCTCTCTGCCGAACACATGCAGACCATGTTGAACAAGGTGAGTGACCGGACTGGTTTGTATGGAATGCACTTAGCACCTTCAAAGTGCTGTTTCAAGACTGGGGCATTTCCCTCCCTACTTTCATTATTGCAAATAATCCGCGGATAGTTTCACATACGTAGAGAACACTATCTCGTCAGCCTGTAATACTGCTGATGAGATATCAGCGAGGATAGCACAGGCACGAGTTGCCTTTGCCAAACTGCGTCATTTTTGGCGTCGAAAAGACGTTCGGTTGTCGCTGAAAGGAAGGGTATATAAGGCCTCTGTGCGTTCCATTTTGCTGTATGGTTCGGAAACGTGGCCGGTTCACAAGAAAGATATCAACAAGCTTGCTGTAGTTGACCATCGTTGCTCCGCCAATTGGCTCACATTAGGTGGACTGATCGCGTGAGCAATGTGGCAGTTCGCCGGCGGGTATTCCTGAACGCTCGGGATGCGCGATCAATTGGTCAACTAATTACGTTGTATAGTTTAAGATGGTTAGGTCACGTGCTCCGCATGCCAGCTGAGCGTTTACCGTACCGGTCATTATATACCGAGGCCACCAACAGTCGGGTAAAACTGCGTGGTGGCCAAGCAACAACGTGAAGTGGGCAGGTATCACCGGTCTGGATGGGGTCCCCCTGATCACTCAAACCTCTGGTTAGATACGCTATCCGAGATGGCGGTGTGTCGCAGTCAATGGCGTACCTGTGTCCATACTATTTCTAGTTCTTCCGCTTAGTCTTCATTTAGTATTTGTCGACCTTCTTAGTAACGTTTTCTTCTAGGATATGGCACGTCACTGTTGAGGTGGGCGGCGGCCCTAGCCACAGTACCTTTTGGTCAGGCTCATTGCTGCTATGATGATGTTAATGGTGGTGATGAGTATGCAAATCCGATAAATTCTCGAATTTGGCCTATACTGATATGCGGTCTAGCTTTTTGAATGAAATTTGTAATCAAGTCCTAGCGACCATGCTTCCAACACAAGCTGGCTTGTTGGTTGGTACAGGCTCTGACCCCACTAGAACGGAAATTCGATACATATACCGCTAAAGACTCGTTCGGTTTAATTAAAGATCTGGACAAAGTCAACCTAGCAGACAAAGTCATGTGTTCAGTAGGCGTTCAATCACTGTTTATAAATGTTCCACTGCATCAGACAATGGAACTTACATGCGATCTATTCGAGACTGAAGGTTTTGATGTAAAAATTCCCACAGATATGCTTAACCTGTCTCTACCGCTGTGTACGGAGAACATCAGTTTCAGTTTTCAGAATAATTCTTATCGACAAATAGACGGAGTCGCCATGGGAGTCCGTTAGGACTGATGTTATCGGATTTTTTCATGCTGATGATAGAAATGAGAATTGCGCAGGATATTTCGTCACTGCCGCTCTACAAACGCTATGGAGATGAAATCGCCATGTTTGCGCAATCTTCGCAAACGATCGATGAGATGGCAAATCGGTTGAACGCATGTCATGCCAATGTGACAGTCACTTATGAGCTGGAAAAGAACGAATGCCTACCGCTTTTAGACATCCTCATCGGTCGTAAGGATGACAGTACATTATGAAGGTGTGTATCGAAAGCCAAACTGGAATGATCAGTGCGCTCACTTCACAAACTTCACACCAATGAAGAACAAGCGAGCATTGGTCAGAACGTTTTTTGCGCGTGCTAGGCGCATTTGTTCATCAGAATGTTTAGGTGACGAACGTCGACTGATTACAACCACCTTGCAGGATAATGGGTATTTGCTAAGATTTATCAGTAGACACAATCAACAGCGTATAACGGAAGAGAAGGTTCCCACAGTTGGGAAGAAGAAAGTCTACACTGAACTACCATTCAAAGGTGACACTTCACTCCGAACCACAAAACGTCTCGTTGCATCCATTAAGCGAGCACACAATGCGGCTGAAGTCGTAGTGGTTGACGGAACTCGGAAGCTACCGTTACCTGCAGTAAAGGGAGAGCAACCTATTGGCGCCATCTCACACTGTATTTATCAATTTGTGTGTAACTGCGACGAAAGTTACATCGGCAGAATCGATAGGTGCTTGAACTCTAAGATGAAGGAACATCTGCCGAAATGGGTTCGGGATGTGAATGCGCAATCTACTTCCTTCGTCCGGGGATCACGCAAACTTTCGGCCACGTCTATTGCCATGCACATGTTGACCACTGCTCACCGAATTAATCCCTAATCAACATTCAGGATTGTAATGCACCAAGCTAATCCGTGTTTCCTGTGTTTTGCTGAGGCGGTCGCGATTAGTCGTATCAAACCAACATTGTGTGTACAAAAACAATTACATATAAGCCTTAGACTCCCATGGACTTAATACTTCTTTTCTGTCGTTCTCCACCCTATTTGCCATTTTAGTTCTTCAACCCCTCATCCCATTAGTGTTATTTATATGTTCCTGGTTATTGTTATTTGGCACTGAAGAGGCAATACGAAATGCTAGCATCTAGCAATGTCCGTCTTCCTACTAATATATTTTTCTTTTGTTCAGTGAACGTGAACTTTAAAATCTTACTTCCAGAACTGAAGAGGAGCATCGTATGAACGTGTCCATTTTTCCAGAACAATGGCAATTCAAGGTTGAACCAACCGTATAAAGGTCATTTGGATTAACGATTTTTATAATTTGCAACGAATGGGGAAAAACGAACGGTTGATCCGATACACTCAGATGCAAATAACAGGTTTACGTGCTTAAGATGTAAATCAAATTTCTGTTGGTATGAGACAACGGAAGTCCACGAGAAAGTTTAGTTCTGTTTGGTGACTACCGTCTTATTCAACTAAACACGTTTGACGTTAAAACAGCACGCCTGAACCGCCATAAGTGACCTCGTACACACTCAACACAGGTGAGCAAATTCATTCCAATCTCATCAACTTAATGCACAAAAGTCGACCGAATGAATCACCTTATTAATGACCGAATAGATGACCCAAACAATTCCGCCTTCATTCATCATCTGGCCAGATACGCAGGTACTAAAGTAAACAGCACTATTACACTGGGATGGAAAACAAATCGGTAAGGGGTTTTGTCAATGAGCAGCTGGAAATTTAATATATATGAAGAAAACAAGGCTTACAGTTGGTGGCAACAATCAAATTCTGACTGAAATCGAGTAGAGTTGCTACTTCAATAACAAACGAAGTCAACGACTTGATGCAACTAGAAATAACGCTGAGATTTACTTGTGAGTAAAGTGGATAGAAGGTCATGTCAGTAGAAAGACTCCAGTACAGCTTTCCCGAGATATTCAGTCAAATTTCAAGCTCCTCATCCGCGACGAGAATTCGACACCTAACAGCTTCAAACCGAATGCCATAAACTGGACAAATCCGACGAGGTGAATTAGTTGGATTGACAACACAATCCGAATCAAAGTGCACTGATGATTGTCATAGTAACTCTATAAGTGATGAGTGTAGAGTTTCAGATAAGCTTCTCATCCGGTAAGCTACGTCGTTATTCCCACAAGAACCCAACGAAAACAGCAAACATTGATAATTGTTGTGCCTTAGTTACAGCGCACTTTGTGGCTCCCCTTATAGTCATGCCGTTGCATCACACAAATGCCGGATAGCATAACATCCGTTAGCTTGTTGTCTGTTATCTAACTTTAAGTCATAACCGCTTACATATAAACTATTAGCGTCAATTTCAATGTGTAATCATTCTTCACTCCGTGGTGGGTGTGTGATCGTCACAGGTGACAAGTGAGGATCATTACCTTTTCAAAGGGTCTGTAGTAATCTAAAATGCCGAGAACAGGCTTCATGAGACCTCAGCATTGACCACGAGCACATGTTCATTTTGACAGTTCTGACAAACTGTGTTGTACTTACAATCACAAAATTTCACGAGAATGACACAACCCCCAACCGAATGTGTAAATCCAGATCAGATGCAGATCTTTGTTCACACAACGAACGGTCATAAATAAGCCAAAATGGACAGTACTGCGGCTACCAATTACTCAAAACAGACCAGATAGTGAAGCAAATTAAAGTATTATCACCACTAACAGGGTACAGTTTGGAACTCCATTGATTGGAACCCTCGGTTGCTTAGTCATACGCAGATTTTGTAATCAGACAACGCAAAACATCGTTCTAACTAACAAGGGTGAAAGTCGGACTCCCACCACACCGAAGATATTATTCAATTAGACGCCTCAACAAATTCTGATGTGCAACGAAATTCCAATCAGCGGTCAGAAGATTGCTCTCCACTCTGACAACGGCCATATTGACCAAATTTTTTAATCGATAATCGCTAGAATTAAGACAGCAGCCGAGGCCAAGTAACGGTTTTGATTTCAGACATCAGCAAGGTGACTGTCTACGTGGATAGAGGTGACATTCAGTTGGCCCGAACGTTTATGCATGATAACTATATTAGGTCCATTAGGCAATGTACACAGAGATGCAGTCGCTCAGGTGATTTCTTGATCAGTTGTCAATCAACAATGGTGTTCAATAAACTTATCAGTTGACATCTCTCAACTCATCATGGACGAAATCTTAGACAAACCAGGCAGATCATACAGAACTAAACTGGTTCAAGCCCAACGTAGATCAATGTAAATCAAGGAGTGGCTAAATCGAACGCCAATTACACCGATGCTCACGTCCACCACGAGGTTCTGGTAACAAACCTTGTCAGTTAATCGTGAATTCGTCTAATTACCACTTTCAGCCGGAATGCAGTACAACTACTAAAAATGTGTGCATTACTGACGAGCTCTAATAAGAGCGAAACTTGGGTCTAGTGCTTCTTTTCGAAAGAAGCTGGCTGGAAAGTCTATCTGAATACAAAGGCTGCGATCGGCTGTGAGAGATGTTCAATTTGAAATGAACCAAATCCCCGACTGCTCATCAGTACCTTACTATAGTCGATCAGTAACTAGTCCTAATAAAGCGTGCATTCCAGTCAAGTGGATGTGCTTGTCTCTAGGGTCTGCAAATCAAAGGTTTATAGACCTTGACTTCATACCAAATGTCGTTTTCTGACACTTCCATGGTGCAATACAGCATGCGTCACGAATTAAAAAACGGAGACACTAATCCAAGAGTACATTCACTAATAGATAACATCATTTCTATTGAAGAGACTCTCTTGGCATTAGGTGGCTTCGTCCGTGCGCACTCACCCACCACAGTGGGTGTTCTAAGGATTAGTTCGAACGGCAACCAACCACAAAGTATTGATTTACTGAAAAGACCCTCCTCACACTTGCAAGCAGGAAATATGAAAATCCAAGACTCCCAACAATGCAGTTCACTGATGGTCGGATATTCGATTTGTTCCCACTATTGATTTCAAGAGGGCATACCTGTCTCTCGGTAGTCATTCTGCTAACTCTGTGCGACGCAGTGACTGGTTCTAAGTGTCCATAAAGTGAGTCTTAAAGATTCGAGTATCTGGCTGTCGTCCAGTCTGCTCGTCCACAAACACAACATTCGGTAAGTCAAAATGGACATTCTTTATACTGCGGAGGAGCTTAGGGGCCGCGTGAGGGCTTTGCTACTTCATGGCTTTGAAACTTGATCGCTCAAAGTGGAAAACAACAGTCGTCTTCAGGTATCTGACAGTCCAGACCTGAGTTCCACCACTCGTATCAAGTGACACTGATGGGTAAACAACGCAGAGGCTAGGGTACGAGTATTCGGCAGTGAATATCAAGTGAGTCTCTGTGTTCAATCCCTAACTCCGCACACACTTACATGGTTAGACTGTGTATTACGAATGTCAGCTAGTCTTCTGTTACACCGAGCACTCTTTGCCGATTGTGAGGCCGAGTGGCGTGGGGTGCGAGATGGACAGATGATGGCCTGGTATGGATGAACTAAATCATTTAGTAATCGACTAATCACTATGGGCCGGGTTCGTCCCGTGTGCTAAGGTCCTCAGAATTCAGAGTCGGTGATTGGAAACATGTGGTGAGAGGGTGGCTAATCGGGCTCAGTGGTCTGAATGTTAACGCATTTCGAACTATCTGTGGGGAACTGGAAGCCGTTAGGAGGTGTTGCTGATGTCGTCTAGCTTACACCCGTGGCCTATTTGTTTGTTTGAATTGTGTGGTCACTCTGACCTTAGACGTTTGAACGTAGACACAATTGTCTTTAGTAATAATGTCTTTTCTTTTCCCTTTCTTCTCTTCTTGGCTAGGGCTTGTTTTATCCTCGAGGATGTATCGTACTTGAGCACAAGTGCGAATCACTTACGTATTACTCCCTTATACGGATGATGGGAAAGTCTAGAAAATCTAATACGGAATCCATATCCTAACACTGCTCGAATGGGCTAACACACTGGCCTGTTCGAACCATAGGGAAACTGTGGTGCGTACGACGAAAATTTTAGCACGAGAAACAACTTCAACGGGCTATCATTTACATATTTACCTAGAAGTGGTTGTGACACGAAATTCCTTCCTCTTCACATATCGCTCCCATTTTTAAAATTTTGTAATGTGTAGTATCGTATCGGATTCCGCACGAAAGCTTCACGGTGCCGGAGCCCAAGTGATACTGTTTCAGGAAACTTGGGATCTTTGTCCAAAACTCATGGATGGAACGACCTCCTGATTGTTTTACATAAATTGCCATAACATCGAACGTTAATGATTGTGGTTACAATGCAACTGCATGTTGATATGTATGCCTTGAAAAATGGTATCAGAATGGAGGCACAGTGGTTTTAGCACTGCAATAAGCAAACGAATTTTCACAATTACACTCAAGCTACCTCGTGCTGACTTAACCGAGTTAAACGTCGCTTAAACCAACATGACGGGTCGTCGAAACTCACTCCGCTTCGAAAACGTGGAAGGACCATATCACAAAAGCACAGAATAAACTGGGAAGATTTCGCTGTGGAGCAAAACAGAGGTGAACAGGAGTGTTGCGGATCGGCCAATTAGTGCAGCTCAGGCGCAAAGGATACACGAACAGTTTTTCTTCCGTTGCGCTTTCACTTCCAAAAAGCACGCGTCAGAGACCATCAACAGTGCGAATTCCTGCCGCCACCACATGAGGAACTCGGACCACGTTCGCAAAAGGCAACTGCATTGACTATTGCACCACTGAACTTACAGTAGACAAGACCGAATTACTGCATGCAAACCACCAACCGCATTCGCCCGCGAACGGCACTCAGGGTGTCCGAGCAGTTCAAGAAACAGTAACTACACTGCAAACTCTAATCGACGACCCTACGACTAGGACTTTCTACCAAGTCGAGCTTGCATATATCGCTGGATTATTTTGATTATTGGTAAGTAGTAGACGATTTGATTGTGGTCACGTGATGTTTATTTCACATCATCCAAATCTTGTCACTTACGGACAGTTAGTATGCTGCTCAAAAAAATTTACCATTACTGTCAATTCAATTAGAGGTATCGAGGGGAATGGCCAACTTAAGCACTACTCACAAGCGAATGCGGCTGAGCATTTGTGTATGATACCTCGATTGTGGATAACGCGCGGTCAGTGGCGGTTAGTACAGGAGAATGTGGTCGGGATGCCAATTCCGTTTGTGGCAAAGACAGATGCCAGTGCTTTTGAAAGCAAAATGGAAATTTTATGAGGGTGCGATGACTAGCTGTGAGCAACGTTCCAGTATTATCAACCAGATGCACTAGAACTTATTGGTAGTGTGTAAACCCACCCACATTTTTGATCATCTAGGTAAATCTTCATGTTTACGTACTAATCTGTCTGCACGCAACGCACGTTTGAACGAAAAATCAGCGGTGCGAACATAGTGAAGTTGTTCCGAAAACGGTGGCTTTCATTCCCTATTGTCCAACGTTGAGAGCTACTGAGCTGACACTTCGTTGCACGCTGTTCATCAGCTGGGCTCATTTGTTTTCGAGAGCGCAAATTTCAGACACAAACGTATGCAGTTAAGTAAACAAGAGTACTAATCAGTGAAGATGTTTTCAGCGAAGTGTTTCTGACTTAGGGTCCGACAGTCGAAAGGAAGAGGCTGAGCAGTCGACCTTAGGAAACGACATGAATATGAATACAAGGTTGTTTAAGCGGATAGTAAAGGTCTTTTGATTCATCATGCAACACAGATCTGACGTGCAACAGCGCTTCCGCACACATGCCATAACACACCACACTCCCTTCTTATGACGTTTTGTCCAACGATCTCTAAATTTCTGCAAAGTATAGACATTTTATATTGTTCGACATTGCGCGAATATTACGAACAGGATAAGTAGTAAGCCAAGTCTGCTAGTGTGTGGGGGACTACTATCAACCTCTGGCCCGGAGATGATTATCCCAGGTTTATGTCCGATAGCCAGAGGCTCTTAGCTGACAAGAACTGTCCCCTCGCGGTGACTCCGTCGGACACTTCCGGAGCAAACTGACTGCGTTTGGTGGTCGGAAGTCATGTCATATGCACTCCAGGGTTGGCTCACAATTTCAGACGTCTCAGCCACTTAAGCAACAGAATGGCGAATTGATCCCTGATGTCGGCACATAGTTCAACAAGACCATCCTGTCGAATCAAAAACGATCGCAGATCAACACCTCGGTAAATCCAACAACAAACCACCGTCTTCGCAAACGGTTGATCCCAGTGACCATCAGCAAAGTGATGCACAGCTGTTTGGACGTAGTTGGGTCTCAACAGTACCACGCATGCTGGAGAGACGAACCTACCACCCGCGAACAAGTGGAAGATTGTAGCCCAAGCACTTATCTACTGGACGACGAGGTCACGGTCACCGGGGTTGACGGAAACTAGTTGAATGGGTGTCTTTAGCTGTTGAGCTTCTTTTTGCTCATAAGCCGAAAACCACTGCCTCATCATGTCCCAACATGAAAGGAACGGTCCGAACCAGTTAAGAAGACAATCGTCAACAAATACTAGGGGAAATAAAATCGTTATACCTACTATCTAGGCTTGAAAGCGATTGGACTGTTGATAAGAAACGAACAAAGAATGCGAAACGAATGTATTCAAAGAATTGCAAATGTATCACGCAGACGCTCGTATGCAGAGTCTGGTTGAGGTGAACAGGAAGCAAACTGAGCGCAGCCGAAGTAAGAGTAAATATGACAAAAAAAACACAAAAACTCGACCGCTAGAATCGGACGTTTGGTATCGCCCGTGCAAAACTTGATCGGAAAGTAAATCATATGATATCACCAGCCATTCTGTTTCCATTGCATGAGGTGATGAACGATGAAATTAATTGGCGTTAACACTGCTGATGGAGGTGACCGAAGCAGCAGAACTACAGCACCAGAGATAGGCCATCAAAACGGACATGCAGCACGAGGCGAACCGCCGACAAAGCGGAAGAGAAATTAAACTAACAAAATAATTATTTCGAAAAATCATAAAAGCAATAATGTTATTGCAATAATAATAATATAAAGAAATAGTGATAAGAAAATAAAAGCGAAATAATCAGCAGTATTTTTGGATGCTGGGGCGGTAGTTTGTATGGTTGAAGAGCAAAAGGCTAGACATGAAGTTTCCTCACACAATGACACGGACAACTAAAAAGCGCGTAGAATGGTACAGACAATCCGAGCTGTTGAGACCGTCATGAACGCACTGAAACCAATGCAAGACATACGATGAAGAGAGATACACTGAGAGACTAGAATACGAGGCATTTTGATCCGTTTCGTGTGGTAAAATTGTGGTAGAGGGTGGGGCAGAAAATGTGACAAGGAAGCTGTTCAGAAGGCGCGTTAAAGTAGAACGGAAATCACGTTCCTATTATGACATAACAATGGACCATTGTGACCACACCGTTGTTCAACAAGTGACAGCCACAGAAAACGTGCACGCTAAAACAATAGACTTCCGGAAAACCTCCAACAAATGTTCTTCGGACACAAATGATAACACAAGGGAAGGGTTCAATTACCGTCAGCTACACACAATTGAAGTACTTCACTTGAAGTGACAAGTGGCAGTTTAAAAAAATCTGTCCATGCAAATTCGTTACGATTTCGTCTAACCAAACAAACGCAGCAAAAACGAGTAAACGTCTAACATTCCAACGACTGCTTATTTGAACATGCTCATGGGCATCACCAGGAAAGTGGTGGCACCGGAGTTACTGAGATAAATACTGGTGCATTTGCAACGCATTTCGTTGATTCGAAGGGTACCAACTCATTCGTCAGTTCCACCGATGTAATAAGTCAAGAACACAATCGAAAGTTGTGGTGTCAAATTTACACTCCAGCCAAGGGGATTGAAAACTGCACAATCCAACCTCATCCGACCATAAACACTGCTCAAGCCCTGCGACTGCATGGCCCATCGTTAAACCAATGACAGATGGACCCTCCGCGGCTATCGTGGCATCATCGCTGCTAAGTAATTACGTCACGGCGATGAATCCAAGTGCTACTAAGATACATCTGGCCTCGTAAAATAACTTACTACATCGTGCCGTTAGAATTGTCCTGAAAACGATGTTCCACACAAATGACATTTAATCAAACTAGTGATGAATAGTTGAAACTAGCCTGTTCGTGGCAGCGCACTATAACTTTCCACACGTCAAACTTAGAACATGTTTGAAGTCTATGTTCAGTTCCTGCTAGTTGGTAAGACTTTGACATCGCGTATATACTTTATATATATATATATATATACTTTATAACGGTATAAATGGTCTTTATTTTCACACTGATAACATCCGAATTAATATAAATGAACGAGACAGCAAAAATTGAAACGACTACAGGTAAGCATGAGGGAGAGGTGAGAAGAGAAAATAACAAATTGAAAACTCCAGAGAATACCTGGATAGGAAGATGACATGCACACCGCCAACACGACCACCTAGTGGAAAACGGGACGTGCTTCACCGTTTGCCTCTTCGGCACAACCGCCATCAGATGAGTTTGACAGACAGTCGTCCGGACTCACAGAACGCAATATGTTCACATCATCAATCGGAAGGTTAATCTGTGATACTACGCAGGAGAAGAGGCAGACAGAAAAGAAATGAAGGTTAGCAGACAAACAGTAAAGAAACGTTTGGAAGCAATCCATCAGCATATATACATCTCGACCTGCAGCCCAGTATGATGGCACTGTAGTAAGAGTCACTGTTCACTACAATAATGAAAATACTGGATGCAAATTTTTTCGACAGAAAACATTTGTTTTCACGATACAGATGTCGCCATGTCGGATAACAATTCTAACAGACAACATGAGGCCTCGAAAATTCCGATCAGTTGGGTGGCACTCAATGGAACAACCAAAGCGTTCATCATTTATGACGGCGGATCACTCGCTCACCTTGAGGTTTAATCTGACCGTTGGTGATGCCGAAGAATGTGGAAGGCACCAGGTAAGTACTACACTAGTACCATTCAAACATAGCAGACTGTGCGAGGTTATTATCTGATTGGGCAATCACATGTACGGAAATCTATGAAAAAAATCCGAAAAACCTGAAATCTATGTATAAACTGGGGAACCACATAAAGTTAACGCCCAAATTTTCAACTTGCACAATAAGACAGTGTTGGGTTAAAGGAAATCGGACACCACGTGAACTAAATGACGTTATGAAGCCAACCACGGCTCCAAGAGATGAGAGACTACTGCCTGAAAATGTGAAGTTTGTGCCAAAACATTCTACGAGCAAAAGTCTGATGCATTAGTATGTTATAATAACTCTAGTCCACTTGAATGCAAGGGATGCGGTATAATGTGAGTGAAGTTCAACTTACAAGTAATCCACCCTGCAACTACTCATCAGTATACCTAGTACTCAAAACAGCTCACATAAATCAATTGTTTTTTAAATAGTCCACCGATCGTGATCTTCCGACTGCACCGCAAAGTTCGACCGGTCAAAAGCATGCAGATGAATTAAATGCACATTGAGGGAGAGCGGCACAACTACAAATGTCACGACAGAACTCACGTTTTTGTGAGCGGCGGCTAAGGCCACACGGAGTGGTGTCCAATTCGGAGAAACTATCCAACGGTGAATCCTCATGTGACACAGTAGACTCGTGTGGCATCAGCATGGAAGGAGCCCGAAACATGTAACATAATGGGTAGTAGATCAGGTTAATGCAGGAGAACGAGTAGAGGTCTGCGAATCGCAGTACTTGAGATGAGAAGAAGGTGTGTCGCGAACCTAACAAACAGAGGAAAACAGTGGACCACGTTTTGATGAGAAAACCTCAATGTATTTGCGTCTAGACGAACTGTATAGATAGACCAATTATATACTCGAGTCCGACCTGGATCTTCGACATTTGCTAACAAACTAGAACATGATGGAACACCCATTTAATGTTATAAGTTCAGATGGTGTGGGCAGTATGTAGTTAATGATAAAATTTCGCCAGAAACTCACGACGGGCTTTGTCATTGTTGTCGCCCGTCAGTTATGCGAAGTTGGGTGAAACGTCCCAGTACGCGAGATGCTGAGATTTGTAGACAACAAACAATTTACTGATGAGTAGTCGGGGATTTGGTTTATTTTCAAATCCCCGACTACTCATCAGTAATCTAAAATATTGCCTTGCAGGTTTAATGAGTTCTGNCTGCGATCAAATGTGAGTGATGGTCAACTTGAAAATAAACAATTTGCCAATTAGTTACGCCGTCTAAAACTCAATGGAGTTCGTGGATAAGAGCAGGCACTAAAGACGCTAGGCGGAACTGTGAAGAAACTCAGTTCACCTCAAGTCTAAACACTCCTAAGTTATGTGGTCAGGAAGGGTACAAAATTACAGATGACCAAACATACATACATATTTTCATACACGTGGAAGTGAGAGTTCTCAAAGTACAGTAAGAGAGACGTGATATGGTCGCTACACTTCGTAAGATTTACTGACACAACGATATCACAATACTACTATTCTCGTTGTTGAGATACAACAGTAAGAAGTTTGTGATACAAGCAACAAGAGATAGGAACGATACACTTAGTGTATTGTATGATCTCGTCCACTCCCAGCAGAAGTACACTCAAAACTTCAATGTTTACTCATGATTGCCTTAGCAGAAGGTGCATGACAGAGATGAAGAACAGACACTCCAGGTGTGGAGAAGCAATCAAAAGAGAACGATTCTGGCTATCGTTTAGAAGAACATGACTCGAAACAACAGTAAACAAACTTGAACCAATGAGCCATCAGAGACTGACGTTTTCGTATGAAGGAAAGATGGAGTGAAGCCAGCCCATGGTTGGATTGGAAATGCTAACTAGTCAAGGACAGTTTGAACTCGGAAAAACCAAGCGCTTTCAAATCACCTGCATGGTGTTTACAATCGGTTCCAAAAAAACACTGAAATAAACACACGCATCGAAAGGTGAAATAATCGTCTAACCGTTTGACAACACTCACCATTCCGGAACATACTGCCCAGAAGTCCGTAAGAGTCCTCCATACCTTGAGCAACCGCCTGATAACAAGAGAGAGAAAAGTCATTTTTGAAAGTAAAATAACTTGAATGTGAGCAGCACGCTAAGTGGTGTATCGCCTTTTGGGAACACTAATGGGCATATCAACGTTGTGGTGAACGCAACCTCCGACATACATTCTCACAGCAACAGTAAAATGATGTTTTCGAGACAGTCTATTCCTATCGTAATCAGTGGCGAAGTGCTTCAAATATAACAGATTAATGTGGAAATCACTCCCAGACGTTCACGAAAACTGAGGGGATATTGAAATGGGAAGCCAACAGAAATCCTAACTGCGACCAATCAAGTTATTCGGTCACACGGAATCGATTTCACACACAAGTACATACGATTGAAGGGGTTCGTTTCAGAAGAACCTGTCACAGTGACCGAAACCATAAGACGAAACCCTCACCATACAGGGCCTTAACAAGGCTGAGGGAAAGAAGAGGTGGGAGGCCATTAATTTAGATTTTTGAAAAGGAAAACCGGTGGTTTACCAAACAACGAAGAGTCATGGTTTGGCATAAACGAAAAAAATATATAGCTGGCGTAGCTTACTTGCACATAACGTACTAGCCGTCTCTTCTTTGACAGTGTGATATGAGTGCGATGGTAATCTATCTGCGACTGTTAGCGCAATCGTAGTCGCAGTCACCGTAACGGCATATCCTCAGGCCATCACAGCATTTATAGTTCCTTAGCCTACCTTGAGCTTAAAGTCAATTGTGCGCAAATTTTCCTCGTCGAACATAGGGGAGCCCGTCCGGATTGCGGTCCTTCGTACAGTACGGATCAAGCCCCCGCTCTCCCAATATATGAAATCGACATCACAACATGAAAGACTTACGTGGATAACATTCTCGTATTCCAGCACCTGAAAACTACGAGTTCGCTTGCCCACTTCAATCTGGCCGTGCAGCAGGTGCTTCGAAATCCATTCGTCGCTCATTCTACGGACGTGCCCTAGCCAACGAAGCTTAATGAGCATCAGCATGGCTTTAATTCCGTCAGTTTGCACGCCAAAACAGCCCCGTATCCGGGCCCTTAGATGTGTCTTAGACATTGCAAATGAAGCGGCGCAGACGTCACCAATTTCATCGATATAATGTTTCACTGTCGTTTAACAGCGTAGAAAGTACCAATGAGAGACAAACAAGCAGCTTGAATTTTGTCCTCAGTATGCGGTTATTCCAAATCCGTCCTTCAAGAACTCTTAAAGGAACGCTAGCCATCGTCATACGAGCACATAACTCGCGGTCCTCGAACAGACCTGTCGACAGACTACTGCCCAAATAGAGAAAATCTGGACAGCTAACGACAGGATCCTTTTTGATGCAGATCCAAGGTGTGAATATAGCACCTTGACCCGGAGAAGACTGAAGAAAAGAGAATGTACTGGTACCTAAAACAAATTTGGATGTCGCATTCACGAAAGCCGTGATTAGCCAATGTGTGCAAATGGCACACTGTGATCTGCAAACCACAGCACGCGCAATGTTGAATTGCGTGCCAGACTCGGTGGGCCGAAACATCGAATATTCAACAGAGGATCATCTATGCAGTATTCAGCCTGAACATTATCCTTGGGCACTTTGGTCAGACAACAACTACAAGGTTGGAGCTAGGACATAACTCTGTTTCATGCCAGGAACAAAGTCGAAATCACCGGAGGTCGATCCACACAATTGTACCTTCACCTTCATACTCACGTACTTAGGTGAACATCGAAACCTACCGAGCACCCTCCACAACGCTTTAGAATGAGAATCAAATGCATAGGTGGAATCCACAAGCAGGGTATACAGCGGCACTCCTGCCAGATTTGTCAAGCAGTGAGTACCATACTACTTGCTCGAAATCCATACTGATCGTCGGTCTCAAAAACACTCACACTAGGTGAGCTCAGTGGGATTCTTGCTAGCACCATTCCTGCGCAACTCAACACAATAATGTCTCTAAGTCATCAGAAAAATGGTGTAGCGAACAAGCCCGTTTTCGGTTATTCATCATCAGGCCAAATACATAACATTTATATGAAACAGAGTTGTCATGGCAAAGCGAACAAAACAAACGGCAAGTTCAAGTGAGGTCAGACACGTCATAGGCACACACGGAGACGACGTTTTGATACGATTATGTCACCATTATGACGTAACTGGAACCATGGTGTTTTGATCAGTCATGGTGTGGATGTTTGCCCATGGCAACTTCAACGCCTGAACAAAGCGCTTCTGTGCGCACAAAGGTGGATTATTCAATCGAATTCCGATCACTTCAGCCGTGGCCAAAATTCGGCATCTGAGAGCTTTTGAGTGAATGCCGTTGAATCGGTAAATCGGACGAAAAGAGGAGGCCAGGTTGACAGTATGATTGGTATCAACGAGGTGTGCAACAATTGCGCTGGTAATCGTCTTGGTGACTCCGCTGTTGATCCAGGCTGGATGATGTTCACGCAAACATACGATCAGGACACCCTTGAACTCCTGAGGGATTACCTTACCGAGGTGGAATGAACCCAATGGGATAGGACACATTCCAGAACGGTGCCACCGTGCTTCAGTTCCACCCTGTTAACACGTTTTCGTCCGCCGCCTTTCTGATTCACATTCTTCCAAAAGCTCTCTGCTGCTCTGGCCTTTCATGATGTTCTCCAGTTGAAAGCGCGAAAAGCCAGTCCCCGTCAATTAGTCCTTTAGTAGACTGGACGGATGAGACAAAAATTGTCTTAAGCGAATAGCAGAACTCTGTGTTGGCGCCCGTTGGTGTAGCTCTGCACCAATTCACTTCACTTTATCCATCAGTCGTCCTTGATCCCACAAAGCTGTTCGGTGAGATGACGGCGAAAGTTCCGAACATGACTCTTGATTTCATTCCTTGGGCCCGTCGTGGAAACAGCAAACGCTTTGTTCTGCCCTCGTATCAAACTGAAGATAACCGTATTGTTGTCATCGAACCAACCAGGGCATTTTTGGCACTGAATACCGATTGTCGCAGTAATGGGTATAAGAATGTCCTTCAGGCGAACAGCACGAGCAGTAGTTTGATTAAAGATAAACAATAGCCGATTTTGACCGATATAAATTGAACATGATTTGCGTTGCATTTCAGAACTCTTCGGAAAGAAACAGCGCAACTTTTGCTCTTGTTACAACTCGTCCGTAGTGCATACACTTGTCACAGTCGGGACTTGAATTCCGGTCACCATTTTATAAAGCATGTAGATGATGCATAAGTTAGATAGACCAAAACCCCTTAGTATCTACCAGCCACCAAAATATCACTCTATCAACGGCGAAATTCGGGATTAGTGATTCTTTTCAATAGGGGCTCATTAAAAAATTTACCCGGAAGCCGCATAAGAAGGAAATTTTGAGCGACTTATGAAAACCGAGATCGTGTATTGCCTACCACTGACGAAAATATATGCATCAACAAGCCCTCATTGTTCGAAGGCAGATGACACCTGCGTTTAATCTGAAACTGCCGAGGGTCAACAGTGAGCTCAATGAGAGCGCGATAGGATCACCCGCGATGCTGCATCTAATAGGAAGGGGTAACGGTCGTTGTGATTACAAACGCTCAATCTCGATTACAGGTACATTAACGAAGTTGGACCTCAGAGAGCAATGGTGGTTTATGCAATATGACCTCAGTTTATAGCCACACCCTCTCTACCACAAACTGCCAAGCGAATCGACTAACATGAGTGGATTCGACATGTGACGCAAAATAGGTGAAGCCGTAACTTCACCCGAAAGTTAACAGTGCACACAGAAACGAACGGAACAATATCCATATCAATCGTACCGCGCGGTCACGTGAAAAAAGTAAGGCGCTGAGTTGTAGAAATGGGGTAACTGGTTCCGCGTGTGGAACGTGACCATAACTTGTTGTTGGACTGACGGACGAATGTTGGCAAGTGTCAGCAAACTACAGCACTCAATGGTTCATCAGCCGAATAAATTTACGCGTACCGAACTGCACGCTTTGTGATGGTACACCATAGTTAACTACCTACCATTCATTCGGTTTAATCACCGTGGTTAAGTGAGCTGATCGGAATCTACTGTACCGCACAGTACAGCATTTAAACGGCTTGGGACGGAGGTTTTGACTGCAGGCATAAAATGGACACCACAAACACTCGTTTTATGTTTGTTATGAAAACTCGCGGAGAAATCCAGCTCGAGAAAGAGGCATGTGCCATTCACACAATAGAAACCACGTGAACAGCGGATACTATTCGCAAATTTATGAGGTCAACTGTGGAAATTAAACAAGTCACCTTGAATATGAAGATGGAATAAAAACTAACAAGCATGCGGTGTGATCAATATGAGCTGAAGGAAAACTGAAACAACGGACTATATATATATATATATATATATATATATATATATATATATATCCCACTATCTTGTGCAACTGGTTGCTTCCGTCGTACAGACAGTCCAACAGGATGAAACCGAACGTCAGCCTAAATCTATGGTTTATTTGCCGACAACCATGGCTATGGTGGCGGATTCGAACCTTCGTTATTCTGGACGTGCCTGCCTATATCTGGGCAGTCTGACGGTAAACGGTCGGAATGACAGCTGAATAACTTACGTTCCAGGCGAAAACCACCTATAACATTACAAATTAATCGATGGCACACGTGAAAAACTGAAACGGTGTCCGCGAACTAAACGGTGTTAAATAATAGGATTTTTAAAACAAACTTCAAACGTCTAATATGCCCTGGGTAGAGGTTTGGTGAAGAAACGTTTGCAATGAGCATGCATCTAGGCCCCAGAACTTTCAGGCGAGAACAGAACCGCGATGGCACTATAGTAAGAACTGATAGGAGGCTGTTTAGCATGAATGGCATGCTACTAAGCGACGTCAATTCTACAGCTTTCGCATCATATGACTGTGCGGAAAGGGTCCAGGAAGTGCGTAGGAGCACTGCCTAACGTAGATTCATATCAGTAAAGCCTCATAATGAGTAAGATCGAAAAAAAAACTGAAAATCTTGACTACTGACACGAGGTAGACTGCATGCAAAACGGTTACATACAAGACAATTAACCCGTACGTCCAATTCACAAAATGACGTTAGCGATCGAGAAACAACTTAATTCGTCCCATGAAATTAGGATGTTAACATTCACAAAGTCTAGGAAATCCCCAAATGAAAATCAGACAGTGCGTTAGCTTCCGTCCTACCCCCGTTTTCATGTCACAATTCAAGAGCAAATCTCCATGTTCTACAACAACCTTCTACGTAAATTAATTTATTTGCTCGTGTATGAGTACGTCGTATGTGAGCATTATTCTGCGTGAATGGATAATGATGTGAGCAAACCAGTTCAAAATGCTGTTGTTGCCCAACTGGCCGGCTGCAACCATCCCGCGAGCGAGACCATTTGCAGAGTGCCCCCAGACAGAACAAGTTAAAAATCCGCGTATTAGTGGATCGTCAGTATCCAAATGCTAAACCCCGATTTTTTTAGTTCACAAGAAGCTCGTTCAAACATCTAGCCTATACTGGCCTCCAATCCAAATCGGGCTCTGACAAGGAACAACTTTTTGCGTAACTGTGCAGTCCGCAATCGCTCTAATGACCGACTGTCTAACTCAGTGGCCCTGGTGACTACTCAAATAGACTGTAACGAAGATGACGAACGGACAGAAAACAGGACACGCCGGTGATCAGATACATCATCAGAAATGACGCGCTGTCAAAACCAACGGTGATCCTACGTCCCCATTAACCTTTGTGTTCACTTGAATGCCATTTTTTTATTTTGCCGAGAACCACTTCGTAAAAGTATACACACACGCAATTCATTTTCATATGTTACCTGTAAACATACTATTTGAAAATCAGAAAGCCGTTTCTCAATATAGGCAAGTAAATAAACATGCTACATTCGGTTCCCATCAACTGACCATAATTTCCATCCCTATCGCTCTGAATGGCCCAAGCGCGACAACACAAGGCCGCAATGCTGTCGTGTGTGCACACATTAACAGCCCATCACTTCCCAATCGGAAAACTATTGACCCAATCGTATTACACGGAATCGCTTCAGTGTATGCACACCTCAAATTTTCATAACTAATCCAAGTACAGCAACGCGCGCATGAACACGCTTCCGCTTATAGATAAAATGAAACAGAAGGAGGAAAGCGAGGTCAACCCCATGATTACCATACTCCGCTGCCAGACGCCTATTCAAATAAGTAAACCGCACCTCTAACACAAAGGTCGAAAGTGCTCAAATCAAACGGCAGCATCCAAGGGCTCCAAATTCGCCCAAGCAAACGCAAAACGACAGAGGGAGAAGTTCATCAGATCACGAACGGACATTTTCTGTCGCCCGCCAATATCAGATTTTGATTTCACCATGCCTATCACCTGACGCTGTTTCCTAGTTTCACTGGTTAGTAGTGACGAATGGAGTATATTCGGTGCAACTTAGATTGAAAAACGCAATGTGAACGTTGTAGTAGTAGTAGTATACATCCACGCGGATTAATCGGAAATGATTTATTATTTGAATAAAACTGCGATAGATTTCATCTACAGCATATCAACCGCGTTTATTTCCAATTCATCTAGTAGTAAGCAACCTAATCACGAGTTTGTCGGTACTAACAGCAACAATCAAAAATCAACTAGTGGAAATCAGGTGAAGGCCTACGTAGATGGAAACAAAGCAGCGCATGCATACACAATGAAGAATATACGGACGAAAGTTCATAATGATCTTGTACAGCAGTTGCTAAATTCCGGCACAAAGAATAATTACCAGTACGCTTGAGGTTGGCAACAGAATTGGTCATGTTTGCCGATGCTCAGAGATAGACCGTTGGCGATGAGTTCGCAATACTAGGCAACCATCAGAACATTACGTACGCCATTTGAAAAATGAACGAACCAGCAGAGAATAAATGAAGCACGACCGATAACAAAAGCTACAGATTACAGGCGAAGAGAACAAAAATGAACACAACATTGGTTTTTAGTTAAACAAAATGATAGCTAAGATAACACACATAACAAATGTCATGGGCATGACAGCTCAGATTAGCGTGCCGTATTTCAAATGGAAGATCCGGCATTCGAACCAGGACTCCGTTGACTGTTGGTTCCTCAGATAGGCAAGTTCGCACCTTTAAAAATCCGTCAGGTCTGCATAACATTACGCCTTGCAAGTTCCTCTGAAGACTGAGGACATTTCAAACTTGTGCCAGTTACCGTCAGATTACAGAAGCTGGCATATCTAAACGAAGACGCCACATGAATCACACATGGCCCAAACCCGCGATAGACTCGGGAAGGGATTTGAAATGAATAGAAACACACTTAATATAAAAGCATATCCGGAGTAACAAGCTTACTCTGATCTCTTTCTGAATGTCTCCAACATCAGGTTTAATATTTGACGCAATATTCAAGTCTCTGCAACGAAGGTGCAAGAAAATACCGAGCAAAATTGGTGATAAATAATCACGTGTATGACGTACTGCTATATGGTTCACTGACACTGTTAAAAAGTGGACATACATGAAAGTGCACCCAGTTTTGCTCAGAGCGATGGGGTACAACTGAATGATCACGTCCCCAGAAGCCCGACAACGGCATACTCACCAAAACAAAGTGACTAAGGTGTGGGAAACGCAAGAGCCACAGAAAACCAGAGAGTTGTATGCATTTTTCACCATAAAGTTAAATGCGCCGATTCAAAGACCAAGGGCCACTACCTTACTTTGCGTGATGGGAGACGAAGGGGATGAAGTATGACGTCCCAGAGTAGGTATACTCACTATAATTTGCGTATCAGATTCGTCAAAATAAATCATGCTTCGAAATCAAATCTATATATCCAGATGGGCCACACTAACAGAAACAAGTGAGACAATGAATTACAAATCAATAAACATGGAAGAAATCGTCAGGGTCAACTGCGAACGGCTGACCAGACGCCCAAAGAATTGAGAAATCACAGGAAGAAAATAGCGAAAATGAATCTGTATACAAAGAGTGCAAAACTCACGAAAAAGCAGCATGGTGCTTATAATGTGCAAAGTTATTGGCAGATCCGAAGAGGCTAGTGAGAACGCAAGATGGATTAAATAAATCCGATGAGATAAGAGAATGCACTCACCAGCTTAAGAGTGTACTCGTATGAACGTGTGGTCCGCGGAGCAGTGCTAGGTTATTCGTTCTTTTGTGAAACAGATTTGGATTTCTGACGAAGAACCGGTTAGCAAGTCATACGCATTACCGGCGGCAAACAAAGTGATTCGAGAGAACTGTCGAATCAGTTTTGCGTAAATCTATATCCTGTTACCAATAATATAACTTGATGAACAGTGGTCTGGTGAAACCGAATAGATGACATTATCATCATATAACAATCAAAATCATGCAAGGGATAGCGCCAGTTAATAGGTTATAATAAAGAACGAACGACCTCACTTGCTCCACGTTTAGGGGCACACAAGCCTAAGTGGTGGTTGGGTCGTGTTCCAAGGTTAACTAATCACTTGTTACACCAAAGCACTATTTACCGACATCGTAGCCGATTGCTGAAAGATATGAGGTGGGCAAACGGATGACTAGAATAGTGAAACGAAGACAGTTACCGGTTGATCAGCCAATGTAGGCTGGGATCGCCCCTTAACCTACAGCCTACGTGATATATACAATGTAGGGTCAGGGACGTCAGATATTATCGTCACCCGACCTGTTCGTGAAGAGCGTGTAAACAGACGTAGGTTCTCAACCAGAGCGTGTTTCGAAAAATCAGGATATGCGATCAGCTAGTCAAATGATAAAAAGCATGGTCAGCACTGACAGATCCGAATGCTCCGTGTAGTACCGGTACGCGTACCTAACTGGACACCGTTCATTAGGACTGTCAATGGTTGGATATACAAAAGCGAGTTTGAACTGCAACGAAGAGATCACGAACATGGAATACTCAGACCACACCGCTGAAAGAAATTAGCAGGTACTGCCTGACAGGCTACAGATAGTAGCTGATATTTCAGCTTGTCAACACCCAAATGAATGATGATCGATGTAGGCAATAATAGTTTTCTCGCATTACGAAACGATTTCCGATACTGCTGGGGTGAACGGTTGATAGGATCACAATATCACATCCGGTCATGTAAAGAGCCATTTGCGAGGATATTAATGATTTGGGTTAAAAAGCGTATTGTCGATGCAAAAGAAGACACAGTTTGCGATATGCTAACACTTCGTTTACTCTCATCCGTCGTAAAAGTAAAACGTACAGGTTATGTGTAACAGACATATAGGGGGTAGATAGGGTGTGGACGCGCACACAATCACACCACAGCAACCCGATGGGTTGCTTCAACCACTTTTGTGCCCATAATGCCGGCTAGTGAGGTCTGATCAAAATAGCTCCACCAAAGACCAGTAGCTTCGTGTTCTGATGACATAACAATATTTCGAATGATCTAAGTGGACCAACTTGTTGACCTGGTATCATAAGGTGTCTGACAATTGATGATGCGGATTCACCGGTTTGAGGTTGTTATGTCATCAGTTGTTTTAACCACTTCGGGAAGTGTTCTACAACTCACTGAGATAGCTCTCGGTCTCTTCTACCTGCGTAAACGTCATTACCACTGCAAATGAACTGGTAGACGTGAGAAACAGAACAGTTAGACAAACTGCGTTCGCGATTGTGTAGAACTGATCCTTTAGTGGTTTGAACCAAGCGTAATTGGGCAACCGCATACACAAGGGATAGGGCAGACTTCAATTTGTGCTTAACGCCGTTTGCCAGATGATCCCCTTAGAATTGCATATGTGGAGGTGTATCTTTCTTTTGAGCTGTTTGAACTGACTCATTGCACTCGTTCGCCACGTTGTCTATGAACTTTTCAGGTTACCATTTGCCTGTAACGTTTTTACCAGCATCTCTTATTCCATCTACAGCTTATAGGGGTGCGAATACGCCTGGCCCTATGAAATAGGTAGTTGACCTAACCCCACTTGTGTGCTATCGGGACAAAGCTTCAGAACTGGAGGTGTTTGCTACCACATGTTGCTTCGCGATGGACTGATCGTTGCAATATCCCATCCTCACGTCTGGTGATGAGTACACCTGGAAACTGTCCTTCAGGCAATGGGAATAATATTTTGCGAATAGGGTCCAGAATGTCAAATAGCTATCAAGGTGAATTTTTCACACACAAAATTGGCCGCAAAGGTGCTCCATCCTTATGTATTTTTGGTGTATCTCTCATTCGTGGGGTTTCCGTACCAATTGTCTTCGTCCACCCATACTGATTTTGAGAGGTATGACCTTGCAACAACAGTATATGGAGTTGCCTCGACATCTGTTTTACCCGCAGTATGCTATTTTCAAGCATTTTATTCTCCTCAAACTTTCCTTGGTCCTCCAAAATGGTATTCATTTTCCTCATATAATCGTCCTTAATCATAATGACAGCACTGGAGCCTTAATCCGACTTTAGAAACACCAAATGCTGCATTTTTCTCAGTTCCTTCATGGCCTGATCGTGCCCCTGTTTGAGACAACATTTCTGGCGAATGAGTGCTGCTGAAAATTAGAAATATTTACCAATTCTGCAAGAAACCAATCCGTCTCAAAAGAAGACATCGGCGACTGATCCTTCAATTGATCACACAATCAAGTTGAACTTGCGTATTCAGCCTGTAAGCTCTTCGAGGTGGCATTTCGAATTTCAGTCCAAGAGCGAGAACATCCAGTTGAGTTTGTGTGAAATGAGTTAGCGAGTGATAGTGTGTATGCTTTAAACCAACACCAGGAAATATGCTGATGTTGGCTGACCGTGCAATTGAAGGGGGACCATCTGGAAAAAAGGCGTTAAGCACAAATTGAAGTCTGCCCTATCCCTTGTGTATGCGGTTGCCCAATTACGCTTGGTTCAAACCACTAAAGGATCAGTTCTACACAATCGCGAACGCAGTTTGTCTAACTGTTCTGTTTCTCACGTCTACCAGTTCATTTGCAGTGGTAATGACGTTTACGCAGGTAGAAGAGACCGAGAGCTATCTCAGTGAGTTGTAGAACACTTCCCGAAGTGGTTAAAACAACTGATGACATAACAACCTCAAACCGGTGAATCCGCATCATCAATTGTCAGACACCTTATGATACCAGGTCAACAAGTTGGTCCACTTAGATCATTCGAAATATTGTTATGTCATCAGAACACGAAGCTACTGGTCTTTGGTGGAGCTATTTTGATCAGACCTCACTAGCCGGCATTATGGGCACAAAAGTGGTTGAAGCAACCCATCGGGTTGCTGTGGTGTGATTGTGTGCGCGTCCACACCCTATCTACCCCCTATATGTCTGTTACACATAACCTGTACGTTTTACTTTTGCGACTGATGAAAATAAACGAAATATTAACGTATCGCAAGTTCTCTTTTTACACTGATGAGGTTGTTAAAGGAAACCCAATATTTCGAAAATGTATTAGAAAGCATACGCATGAGAGCAGATAAGTTACACCAAGAGTTGTCAATTACAAAAACAGAGCCAGTTCCATATCTGTTTTGAGAATCTCTCGACGTTTACATTCGAGCTTACGTTGACTGAGAGGTCCACTACTGACTCGCGTGTTAGGGTAATTGTGAACCTGTCGCACATGTGATGGGGCTTCAGTTGCCACACCATGACCATGGATACGATGAGTTCAGAGGGATCACGAACAGAGTGGCAGAAGTCAAGAGTTCAAAAGCCAGTGAGATGTAATCAGTTAGGAAAAAACAGACCCAGTGTACTGGAGGGTACTGCCACTGCAAGATATAATGACAACGCTAACAAACCTGTAACTGTTCTCTAAACTGTTATCCAAATCCTGTAGCCGATCGAATAATGTCTTCTTCTTTTTCCAAACATAAATTTCGTTTGCCAACTCCGGGATAACTAAGTATGTGCGCCAACCTACGGTTTTCTTCGACTTTAATATGTCACCAAAGATGTGGTCACCCACGTATAGAACATCCTTGCCTCGCGCACCGATCAGGTTGGAGAACACTTGACAAGATCCTACAAAAAGGGAAAAGATGTGTCAGATGGTAGCTGCGTGTAAAGAAGACAAAGTGATGATGTAATACCCCTCTCGAGGTGGCTGTCATGCAACGAGCAGGTAAAAATAATTAGATGACACAAGCCGGACTGAAATGATTGGAAAGGGCGTATGAGTTAACCAATAAACTCTGCAGAAAATGTGTGACGAGTATTACTCCAAGGCGCCGGGTCCTATACATGAAAGACCAAACAGTGCCAAGCTGCTTAAACCTACACAGCAACGCTGAAGGTAAGTGAGGTCTGAATAGACTCGTGTATAGCTCGTAATCGGCAATGTAACCCGCAGGCAACCTTAACACACCCCAACCCAAAAAGGTTGAACGCAAATTACCCGCCTGTTCTGGGGTCCACCGCTAGGGCTCAATTGAGAAAACCACCATCAACACACTCACACCTTGTAAGCACAGCTACATGTTGTGAGAACAGGATGACATATGTAACATGTCTTTCACATCCACTCTATTGTCAGTATTAGGTCGGGAATCCGATTAACCATCAAATCACCAGACGTTTAAAGCTAGAATCTCGGTAGGTCTTGAGGATTTCAAACAGAGACGAACATGGGTCAGCTTTAGCCAGTGAACCGACATGCATGACCAAGAATGAAGGGTAGAGATATCAATGGATGGGTAAAGATACACAGCCTAAACCTCTAAATCCACACTGAAAGAGTATGGCTGACTAACGATGAACGACTGCTACAATTAAGAACCCGAATTCTGACCTCAGATTTGCCGACAGAATGACGTAATGCAATGCGTGGGATCGACCGCAGGAGTCGGCGGGCAACGAATTCAGTACACCTGGCGTCATCAGGCCCTACCAACTACGTCTCGCGACTGGAAAGTGAAATCCTTAACTGTGGTTCTACAGGTGCGGTCAAGTCTGGGAGGAAATACGTCAAACGTTGTAAAACCAAAATTTCTCAAGTGATTGCAAAATGAATTCCAAACGGGGTCAACCCCCGAACTTTGGGTTACTCCGAACATCTGCATGATGCGTAACATTTGTGTTGGCACACATTCTGGTTACACACTACATCGGTGCCCGCAGGATCGCTAACTTCTCAGAATCGATTCGAAAATGTCCGTAACGCCTTTTGAAGATGGCTAAAAGACGCTATTCAAGAAAGGCTGCGACCAGGGATTTTCACCCATGAATCGCGGTTAGGGGGTCAACTGTCCATAACAAATGAATGTTGCAAGATATGCGGAAATGTACAGCAATGATCATGCTCTATTCTGCACCACTAACATGCCTTCACACCATTCAAAGCCGTAAGTTAGTAGCCTTCTTAATAATATGTTCAACGCAAAACACGTTCAGAATTGTCGGTCTTAGTCTATGGGATTTACAACCCATAGGACTACCGATAATTTCAGCACGAATTTTCCTAATGAAGCCAAGCTATTCATAAATGACATTGGGTACTATCAAACGAAACCAACGCCTTGATGCAACTAGAAATATCGCTGAGAGTTACTTGTGAGTAAAGGTCATGTCAGTAGAAAGACTCCAGTACAGCTTTCCCAAGATATTCAGTCAAATTCCAAGCTCCTCATCCGCGACGAGAATTCGACACCTAACAGCTTCAAACCGAATGCCATAAACTGGACAAATCTGACGAGGTGAATTAGTTGGACTGACAACACAATCCGAATCAAAGTGCACTGATGATTGTCATAGTGACTCTATAAGTGATGAGTGTAGAGTTTCAGATAAGCTTCTCATCCGGTAAGCTACGTCGTTATTCCCACAAGAACCCAACGAAAAGAATAGAAAGGAATAAATCACGAACAAACTCAAGAGCAAACATTGATAATTGTTGTGCCTTAGTTACAGCACACTTTGTGGCTCCTCTTATAGTCATGCCGTTGCATCACACAAATGCCGGATAGCGTAACATCCGTTAGCTTGTTGTCTGTTATCTAACTTTAAGTCATAACCGCTTACATATAAACTATTAGCGTCAACTTCAATGTGTAATCATTCTTCACTCCGTGGTGAGTGTGTGATCGTCACAGGTGACAAGTGAGGATCATTACCTTTTCAAAGGGTCTGTAGTAATCTAAAATGCCGAGAACAGGCTTCATGAGACCTCAGCATTGACCACGAGCACATGTTCATTTTGACAGTTCTGACAAACTGTGTTGTACTTACAATCACAAAATTTCACGAGAATGACACAACCCCCAACCGAATGTGTAAATCCAGATCAGATGCAGATCTTTGTTCACACAACGAACGGTCATAAATAAGCCAAAATGGACAGTACTGCGGCTACCAATTACTCAAAACAGACCAGATAGTGAAGCAAATTAAAGTATTATCACCACGTGAAGAATACAGCACTAACAGGGTACAGTTTGGAACTCCATTGATTGGAACCCTCGGTTGCTTAGTCATACGCAGATTTTGTAATCAGACAACGCAAAACATCGTTCTAACTGACAAGGGTGAAAATCGGACTCCCACCACACCGAAGATATTATTCAATTAGACGCCTCAACAAATTCTGATGTGCAACGAAATTCCAATCAGCGGTCAGAAGATTGCTCTCCACTCTGACAACGGCCATATTGACCAAATTTTTTAATCGATAATCGCTAGAATTAAGACAGCAGCCGAGGCCAAGTAACGGTTTTGATTTCAGACATCAGCAAGGTGACTGTCTACGTGGATAGAGGTGACATTCAGTTGGCCCGAACGTTTATGCATGATAACTATATTAGGTCCATTAGGCAATGTACACAGAGATGCAGTCGCTCAGGTGATTTCTTGATCAGTTGTCAATCAACAATGGTGTTCAATAAACTTATCAGTTGACATCTCTCAACTCATCATGGACGAAATCTTAGACAAACCAGGCAGATCATACAGAACTAAACTGGTTCAAGCCCAACGTAGATCAATGTAAATCAAGGAGTGGCTAAATCGAACGCCAATTACACCGATGCTCACGTCCACCACGAGGTTCTGGTAACAAACCTTGTCAGTTAATCGTGAATTCGTCTAATTACCACTTTCAGCCGGAATGCAGTACAACTACTAAAAATGTGTGCATTACTGACGAGCTCTAATAAGAGCGAAACTTGGGTCTAGTGCTTCTTTTCGAAAGAAGCTGGCTGGAAAGTCTATCTGAATACAAAGGCTGCGATCGGCTGTGAGAGATGTTCAATTTGAAATGAACCAAATCCCCGACTGCTCATCAGTACCTTACTATAGTCGATCAGTAACTAGTCCTAATAAAGCGTGCATTCCAGTCAAGTGGATGTGCTTGTCTCTAGGGTCTGCAAATCAAAGGTTTATAGACCTTGACTTCATACCAAATGTCGTTTTCTGACACTTCCATGGTGCAATACAGCATGCGTCACGAATTAAAAAACGGAGACACTAATCCAAGAGTACATTCACTAATAGATAACATCATTTCTATTGAAGAGACTCTCTTGGCATTAGGTGGCTTCGTCCGTGCGCACTCACCCACCACAGTGGGTGTTCTAAGGATTAGTTCGAACGGCAACCAACCACAAAGTATTGATTTACTGAAAAGACCCTCCTCACACTTGCAAGCAGGAAATACGAAAATCCAAGACTCCCAACAATGCAGTTCACTGATGGTCGGATATTCGATTTGTTCCCACTATTGATTTCAAGAGGGCATACCTGTCTCTCGGTAGTCATTCTGCTAACTCTGTGCGACGCAGTGACTGGTTCTAAGTGTCCATAAAGTGAGTCTTAAAGATTCGAGTATCTGGCTGTCGTCCAGTCTGCTCGTCCACAAACACAACATTCGGTAAGTCAAAATGGACATTCTTTATACTGCGGAGGAGCTTAGGGGCCGCGTGAGGGCTTTGCTACTTCATGGCTTTGAAACTTGATCGCTCAAAGTGAAAAACAACAGTCGTCTTCAGGTATCTGACAGTCCAGACCTGAGTTCCACCACTCGTATCAAGTGACACTGATGGGTAAACAACGCAGAGGCTAGGGTACGAGTATTCGGCAGTGAATATCAAGTGAGTCTCTGTGTTCAATCCCTAACTCCGCACACACTTACATGATTAGACTGTGTATTACGAATGTCAGCTAGTCTTCTGTTACACCGAGCACTCTTTGCCGATTGTGAGGCCGAGTGGCGTGGGGTGCGAGATGGACAGATGATGGCCTGGTATGGATGAACTAAATCATTTAGTAATCGACTGACCACTATGGGCCGGGTTCGTCCCGTGTGCTAAGGCCCTCAGAATTCAAAGAGTCGGTGATTGGAGACATGTGGTGAGAGGGTGGCTAATCGAGATAAGTGAATGTTGCAGTGGGCCAACCGAATTATCTGTGAAATAGGTGCACTAAATACACATGTATAACGCAACGGGAGAGAAACGACCTCCGCTATCAGTAATGAGGAAGTTACACAAGAGGAGTGCTGGCGGGCAATTTTCACAAACAGTTAAATAAAAATGAACTTGGAAAGAGCATCTGAGCTCCTGGATCAGCAACATCACCATGAAAAATAACACATCAGTGGTTCCAATGCATAGTTGTCACGCAACACGGGGAGAGTAACGGATCGTAACAGAGAAACAAAAGAAGGGGCAGCGCAGTGACTTGAGTATCTCACTGATCTGTAGTGACCACCTAAGCACCTGTGTAGTCTCATGTGAATCTGAGTAAAGCTTGTGCAGACGACACCACTTAATCGGACCTACGTTCTTCCTTTGGGTAATAATAAGATGCAGTTCTGCCACTGCTGGATTGTATTTCTCATAAGTTGAATGAAACAACACCACAAACGAGGTCTTCTCTCTGAAGAGCATTTGATATTCAACAATTCAGCTCCGACTGCTCAGTATGAAATAATGGATAAGGGTAATTAGGAGTAGTGTAAGCATTCAAGGGTTGTATACCGCAGGTAGGTCATTACAATAGACTTAAAATTATCAAAATATCAACATCACTTTGGCAACGACGAACATTTGTCGTATGACGGGAATGTATTACATTATCGTGTAATCACCAACACTCAATTCCTTCTCAAGCAGACTATGACCCGACCCACATATGTGGATTTCAATTGCCCATGAGAATTACCGAAAGCAACTATTTACACAAGCGACTTGTTATGCATTCTATAGAAGTATGGAAAGAAGTAATATCCGGTGAAAACAACAAACACGAATGTAATGTGTCACTGTTTAAAAAATGAAAGGAAAAAGAGCAGCATGTTGAACCTCACAATCAAGAATGACACCTACCACCTGAGTAAATTTGTCCGGTTTCCAATGCGCCCATATGATGACCAATGCTTCGTTGCCCAGTTGTCTAAATCGAAAGGGGGAGTATAACGTAAGCTGTGAATCAAACCATTAACACAATGAGTTAAAATGAAAGATGCATGACGAAAATAATTCGAACGTTATACAATGAGATCATTGCAGTCGACGAGTTAAGGAACAGATGGTCAGAGGATACCCAGTCAGTTCGCACTGTTAGTGAGGCCATCAAGTTCGCAGAAAATATTCAACAAGACTGTTCATTGGAAAGTAGTAGGGAATTTTTGTCTATCTATCTATATACATTGAACATCACCAACAACTGATCGCAACTGTCGCATTCCAATAGACTTCCCAGTCAGCCCCTTTCGAAAAGAAGCACTAGACTCGAGTTTTGTTCTTGTTAGAGCTCGTCAGTAGTGTATACCCTTGGCACGGCAGGGACTGCAACTCCGGCCACGTTATCACGAAGCAACCGTGTTGACCACTGCGCCATTGACCTCACGTTAGGCACGACCGAGCTATCATTTGTGAACGGTTTAGTGAAAGCGAAACTCGAATCTAGTGCTTTTTTTCGAAAGGGGTCGACTGGAAAGTCTGTGGGAATGCAACAGCTGCAATCAGCTGTGGATGACCTTCAGTTTGTAAATAAAACCGTTCGATGAATGACCATTTAAAATCTGGTTTGGAGTGTATAATCAATAAGCAATATGTTCTTAAGCAGATTGTCATTATGATATACTAGGCACTGTTGAGTAGTCAAAAACTGGTGGAAACAGGTAATACATCTAGGCTATATGTAAACATGCTTGAAGTGTGCATATTCAGATAATTGCTTGATCGTTTAATCGAACATGCACCGGCTAATAAAAAGGATAGGGGATTCCAAATTAAAATAGAACAGAAGAAACGATACTAATAGTATACAGTAGATGAGACATACATACACAAATGACTCAAGTGGAGCACATCAATAAACGAGTTCATATAGGTAACCAAAAATTCCATGTGCACACGTACCGTGCTCTCCAGTTACAGCGGACCAGCCTCATAAGAGCTACTTTAAGAGAAGCGGTACAAGTAGTGTGAAAAACACAGGGCAGTGGAAAGTCATTCTCCTAACCCTACAGTAGCCATTTTCTTGATTCCCAAAATCCCCAACGACGACTAGTTCAGCAGATTCCCTCAAGTCCGCTACAATGCTTCAAGTCTGCCCCCCACCCATGTGAATTTCATGAGATTTAATGGATGTGATTCTAATTCGGGTCACTCTGAACGACGCGTGAACAAAGAGTGGTGATCACCCTCAAGAGTCAATGCACCCTAGCGAGCTACACGAACTGGACACCACAATGAGTTTAATTCCAGGTCCTATTTGGTTCGGCTCAGAACTTGGCTGGATACTAGTCACATCCTGCAACGCAAGCCCAAGGTGTAGCCTAGTGCGCGTGACTGGATAATATAATTCTATTCCACTTAGTCCGGATAGAAAGAATGATACATGATGTTACCGTTCAACATTCGACTACACGCCAAGGTTTTAGCCACACAGACACCACATAAGTGTGCATCACAGACACCACACCCAACAGATAAGTTTCCTCTGATTTGAGATCGCGGGTGCTCACAGCTAACGACGCCCAACTACAAACCATATGGTAGCGGGTTCGAGTTCGGTCGTAGGAAAAGCTTCTATTTAAGTCTCGGCAGACTGACAGTACCCCTGAACACTACACTGTAGGTGGAAATCAAACTCACTTGAGCCACAGTGCTGCAAAGTAGCCTACGACCAAACCCCGCCAGGCCGAACCACTCGAAGAAAAAGTGAGCTGTTCTCTTGAGCAAAATCCAGAGTTCGGCAAGAGGTATATCCTGCAACCCCATACTAGTCAAACGCACGCACTAAGTTACTTCAAGAAAGAAAAAGTACAAGAGAAATAGAAAACCACAGAGAAAGGAATAGAGAAGGGCTATGAAGACCTTGGCCGTCCAGCTGAGTAAGGTTGGTAAATGCCGTTTGGTTGGTTGAGAAGTTCGCGACCATCCACATCGCCGGTTGGAAGCACTATAACGTGGCAGTATGGCGCAGTCAATAAGGAGGTTGTATCCACAACGTTACTGACTCTTCTCTTCCCTGCATTTGCACTCCATTATTAGTCTGTTAGACTACGAACCACTGTCAGGGACAGCGGCAGTCTGCGCCACGGCAAATAAGAGTACGGCCCAAAGCTCAACAGCGACGTACACATGAACACAAAGTTAAAAAATTAGGTATACAACTGGTTTATCGAGCCACACGGTAGAGATGTACTGACGACCGGCCCGACGATTCAAGAGGCATCAGAGGTTGTTCAACAACTTCGACAAGGATAAGCAGGTAGTCCCATTTGCATGCGATGCAAAGAGGAAAGTAGATTCCACTGGTAACCGGCAAACGCGAGAAGCCGAGAGGCATTGGAAGGAAACAACAATGCCGTTCTGGAGTCGACTACAAATCCAATCAAAAGCCTGAGCTGGAGTTTTGGTTGAAGAGACACAACAAGGTCGCTGTGAAGAAAGACATGTGCTACTGCCTGAAAACTGCACATGTTACTCACATTTACATTTAAGCGAAAACAACATGACCTTCTCTCCGATGAAGACATCGTTCCACTTCAAACAACCGGATGAAAGTGTTAAACAAGCTGGAAGACTGGAGAGCGTAAGCATGCCGGTTCGTACCAGAGAGTACGGATTCAGACAGCCAAGGTAAGGAATCTCCTTTACCAACAACGAGTTCTTTGCTAATGGGGCCGGCTTGAAAGTCTATCTGAATGGAAAAGCCGCGATCAATTGTAAGTAATGTTCACTTCCAACAAACAATAGCCTAAATTTCAACCAGTCTCATTACTACCAGTTATCTCAGCATATATCCCGAATGCCATCAAGGCAGCAGCATCATAGTGAGAGAGTCTTAGTCTTCCTTCAACCATTATCTGCACTGCCTATGGGACGAAATCAACGTATATTTAATCATCGGCGAGTAGTAGGGGATTTCGGTTTATCAAATACATTGAACATCACAAACAACAGATCGCAACTGTCGCATTCCAATAGACTTCCCAGTCAGCCCCTTTCGAAAAGAAGCACTAGACTCGAGTTTTGTTCTTGTTAGAGCTCGTCAGTAGTGTATACCCTTGGCACGGCAGGGACTGCAACTCCGGCCACGTTATCACGAAGCAACCGTGTTGACCACTGCGCCACTGACCTCACATTAGGCATGAGTGAATTATCATACGTGTAACCAATGAAATACTCTGTGGTGTATTGGCTGTTTCAGCATATCATATAAATGGCCACACAGTTGGAAAGAAAACAAAAGTAGTGGCGCCTCCTACAACATTCGCTTACTTGGTGCAGTAGCTTTGTGGGATATGATCGCTGTATGGAAATAGCAGAGTCGCAAAGATACTTTGCTAGTAGAGACTTCAGACCAAAGGACAATCAATACCGAAGAGAACATTACTACAGGAGCATAAGGTTGCAGACTAAGTAGTGAACGACACTGCACGAAGTACGTCCTCGATAGTCACAGAACTAGTGTTAACAAGATGCGGTCGATAAACATAACAAAGAAAAATATATTCACCTGTGCAACAACTCGTAAAATTGTCCCCTCTTGAAAGAACTCCGGCTTCTTGGCGTCGATCACAATGTAATCGAAGTAGGAAGTCCATTTGCGTACAGTGCCCTGTGTGCATGCAACGAAAACAAAGAAGCAACGGGATATACGATTAAAATTAACTGGCTGTTTTTACTGCATAAGTCACAAAAGAAATTGTGTATGTCTAGCCACTTGTTTCGGTATGTCTATACACAATTGTCTTTCGCAAACGTTCAGTCACGGTGAGTACGGATGACACCCGTCTCAACCCAGTTGGATCGCTTGAGCGCCATGCACATCGGGGGATCAAACGCATGACTTGCGAGCAATTGTCAGACTAGTAGACTAGACAGTTGCACACTGGCCAAGAGATCGCGGTCACTCGAGCTGCAACAGTATATGTGAACTACTCATCTAAATGAATATTCTTTTTCTCGTAGACTGAAAAAGACCAACGATTTGTGACTGGTTTGTGAACTAGCTAGCATCCCCAACAGCTCCAGAGGTAGAGACACAGAGGTCCCCCGTAAAAGCGTCTGCAATTGCATTGAAAAACACCCAAGTTATACGTCTGACATCGTGTGGAGTTTGAGCTAAAGTCGCTTGACCAAGCCGAAACAAATGTCCATCACTATCGGTCGCCACTGGGATTAACTGAGTGGAAAAATATCTTTCAAACATTTCTGAACCCGCGGTGGACGCCTGTCACTGTCAAGGACAACTACGAGCAAATTATCGACTTCACACTATAAAAGAGGTGACAGGTATCATGTGTTGATCAGCAAGGTAGAATAAAAGTAAGACCACTGTTTTGTTTCAGTAAACCTGTTTGTCGTTAACAGCACTTCATACACTGTGACCCGCCAAAACTTGAGAAGTGTGATATCTTTGTGGTTTGATACTGCGATTACAAAACTGTAGATTCTAGAGAGCTATCTGGAACTCTGCCGTTCCCAATCCTGGTTGTTTGTGGAATAACCGTGACCAGAAATGTCTCTAATCAGAGGGGAATTTGGGTCGCTGCATTAAGGAAAAATACGTTTTTATTCAAAGACATTAATAGATGGAAATTAGAGTGAAAAGACTATTCTCCTATAAACAAGAAATATCAAGAGAAATGAAAAAAACAACCGTTAATGTCGTTCCTATCAGCTAGCCGTCAAGGAAGTAAGTAAAAGAAATGAGCTAACTATGAGTTCAACCAAATCCTTACACACAAGTTCATTCTTCCTGTGGTAGATATAAAGAATTTCTTTGTTCACAAGTCAGAACTACAAAAAAGATACCAAAGTGCACTAAGAGAATGACTGAGTTCACATGCAGTTTCAACTCATCTTCTAAAGTGAAGACATAACACACGCTCAAACATCACACGTGTACAGCACATCAAACCGCAATTCAGGTAATGTGTACAAAACATGTGTTAGAATCGCCAAGGAGACGAATGCATAAATTGAAAATCAAGCGTTTAAGCGCCAAAAAAAGTTTCAAAAGCCCGAAGAATTCAACTCACATCCGCTCTAGGTATCTGCAAAATATGAGTCATGATCGCCTGCAAAACAAACAGGAAAGCAGTTGAAAACAGAACGGGTGATGTTCAAGAGACAGGATTACAATCAAGGAAACAGTATTCATCGTACCACAGAATAATTCGGTTTGCTTCAGTTAAAACATACGGGATGAAATATATATCAACTTGTCCACGGGAATTGGACGCTGAATAGCTGATTATCACCGGTCTTGCGAGAGACGAATAGATAAAAGTATTCAATACAGACACACCATTACACAGGAAGGACTATTACGTACGGGGTCGTTCGTAATCGATGGACTAGTTGATCGCACATTTCATAACCAGACTCACGATGCCAACGAACATCAAATAGTGACCACGTCGGGATCTGGGTGCGTTAATCAACGGCGGATACAGTGGCCCATAGAAGCTAAGTCAGCCTTAAACAATGCTCATGAACGATTAGCCCACCTGGTGTGCGTTAGCTAGCAATCGTGAAGACAGTAACGTTTTGTGTGAGGTAGCAACCATGCAACTGACCAACAAGGTAAAAGCAACCCAAAGCCATAAAACGTGGAAACCGTCAAACCATCCAACCTAATAACAGCTATCATGAGCTCGGGGTATCCACTAATTTATAAATTTGCGCAGCACCAGGAAGATCCATGAAAGTTCTGTACTTCCAGGTCCTCTATTATGAAGTGCCTGCTATTAATTAGGCAAACAGTTCGCCAATTCACATCCCCTGCGAAACAAAACACGGGCCCCGACGACCTGTAGAAAGTAATACAGAACCTTTCTGGCTGGTTAACAGCTTGAGATAAACAATGATTATGTTCGAATTTAATATACTACTGCTCGTTTACTTATACCATTTAAAAGTTGGAATTTAGAAATGTCGTAATTCACTTGTGTTTTAGACACCATGTGAAAAAACTACGAGTCCAAAAAATTGGTAAAAATCAACAACGAAAGTTCTCTTGCAAGCTCAAGAAAAAACAACTAAAACGAGCGCAAAAGAGGAATATACGTGCGATTTTTTCGCAATCGGTCTGAATACAAGAGTATGAAGATCCTGTATCATACAGTACAGTCTCACTTATGTGCTGTAACCCGCGCGGTTTAAAATTCATTAGTCACATTTCCCCATTAACTACACTGCTACAAACTAGTCGGAGGGTGCGTTGACTAAACAACAATGACCGTCTTACACTCCCGCACACAACAAACCGACCTCAATACCATCGACAAAACAGCATAAGAACTGACATAAGGGTAAAAAACCGAAACTATCCTTCCACGGATGACAAATTCAATACACTTTCGGTACGTGTAAAACACCAGCTGTGGTTCCGGAATAGCGACAATGGCGTCAATAGCGACACCAATGAAAATCACTCGCATAACGGAACTACTCCAAACACATCCCCATTTTCTACCCAGAAATGGAGATCTAGGGGCGAATTAACGAGATATAAAAACAGTAGACAATCCAAATGGAGATTTTGAAATGCCACAAAAAATCCGTGTGACAAATCCAGGGTAGGCAAACACACTGTTAACATCATTCTGTAAGACGGAAAACCAATTCAAAATTACAACTGGCACATGAAAAATGAGACATAACTCACGTTTGTATATTCAAATCCACTATTTGTAAGCATGAACACCTTCGCGCCATTGCTCCTCAAACTGATATCAGATAAAAGGAAGGTATGATATCGTACAGATAACATCACGAAATGAAAGCATTGGCATTAAATGCAGCATTCGGAAGGCACATATACTAGATCAATGGATACTTGAATAGCAGAATCATCAAGACTTCTGGCATTATACTGATGGCAAGAATTGAAGGAAAACAAGCAAGCACCGATCAGTCGAGACCGTACAAGAAAACTTAAGTTTACAAACGAATGTCTAAGACAATGCAGTAAGCACAACATGCTAGTTCAGATAGACGGTTGCATAACTGCAGACAGCGATGAACCACATACCGGTCGAGAAGACTGCACAGCCTATTATCCTGATCCAAGTAACGATATAGATCTGCAACTGTGTGTCGCTTCAGTTCATCCTGATGTAAACGCAATAGGGAAAAAAATAACAGCTCACAAATATTCAGGGTTGCGTATCAAGGAAAATCACTGGCTGCTTTAGAGTACAACAGAGTAGAGGGTACTAGAGTAGAAATCAAATAATTCGCTGGCTGAATAAACTTATTCACTGTATGTACGCAACGGTGGGGAATGTCGACAACTTGATGAACGGGGAAAAAATGTGCCGCGTAAATTCGCCATGCCAGCTCTCATATCAATAGATAACTTTAGTCAGTTTGTTTAAATTAAGTTAATAGCTAAAAGAATGAAGACGCAAACCTTTCACGACACGAATACAAGCTTTCGACCACTACGCTTTTAGTCACGTGTTTAACGTCTGCCATTAGTCAGGGCAGATGAACAGACATTATAATAACGGCCCGGAGCCTAGCAAGAAGGTGCTGTGGCTCATGTCACTACCCATGTCAGCAGTGACGTAAAATATCCTGAAGAATAAACGTTACTGGAAGGATTAAAATGTAACACAAGTAGATCAGACGCAACAACTAAAAACGATTTGGATGCACGTACGCCATTGACTGCGCCACATTACCGTTACGTATTACTCTTCTAGTCAGCGATTCAAGTGACCAATAAAACCCCAGTCGGGCTAGACACACCTACCCACTTTGCTCAGTGGAACAATTAAGGCGTTCATACGTCGCGACCACGTTGTTGCTTGACCACCACGCGGTTTCGCCCTACTGCTTGTGGTCTCACTCCATAGTGCCCGGTACAAAAAACACCCAGCTGATGTACAGAGTAAATGACCTAAACATCGCAAGCTGTGCGGCGTGAATAGCTGGTCAATTGGCCGTGCGTCCCAAACGTTCTGGAATGCGCCGACAAACAGTCATATTGATGATGCGATCAGTCCACTTGATATGGGTTAACTGACGGAGAGAACCATGGTCAATCGCAGCAAGTCTGCCAATATCTTCGTCGTGGACAGGCCACGCCTCCAAAACACCGGGCAGAATTGAACGCACATAAGCGTTTGACGCCATCCCTTTCTGAGAAAACCACACGTTTCTTGACGCCACAGGTGAGGGAGGTTAGTAAAAGTATCCCATGCCTTTGCCATTCTTGCTGATATCGCATCAGTAATATTGCAGGCTGATGAGATAGTGTTATTCAACTATGCGAGACTGTCCATCGTCTCCTGTGGACCGCCTGTAATAAAGGAGGTAGGAGTGTAAATGCGGCAGTCTTGAGGCATCACTTAGCATTTTGAAGGTGTGAAGTGCATTCCATACACACCATGCCGGTCACTTGCCTTGTTTAGCAAGGTCTGCATGTCTACGGCAGAGGGGTTAAGTAAGAAGATGTTATCCGCACACTCCATGTTGGTAAATCTAGCCCCAGGAGAATCGGTATGCTGCATAAGTTTATAGCAGTGTATGAGAGCTCGAGGTAGACTGAGAATCTGCACAGTTCCGTTCAGTGCTCCTGACAGCGACACCAGTCCACAAACTTCACTCAGTTTGAGATTTGAGGTAGAACTAACTTGCCAGCGAGTTTGTATCCACAACCTTCAGAATTTGGCTTCTCTGCGGTAGACTGGGTGACTGAGGTTCACCGGGTACACACAACTAAAGAGTGGCAATGAACGTAGAATCGATTGTGTGCTTCCGATTACATTTGACCACACTTCTTAAACTGATGTAAGAAACATCTAAATGAGATGAGATGTGCTCGTGATTAGCAAAAATGCATTCAATGATCACAAAAGACATAACATTGTTAGTATTTCCGAAACTTAGACAGAACGGTTTTGCGAAAACATATTGTGCCCTGTGTTGTTGATCATGATTAAGTAAATCCTTGATTAAGCCACACCAGTGTGGCTTCGTAGCTCAGCCGGTAGAGCGCTTGCCGTGTTGAGACATGCTGTGTCTGTCGCT
>QNGE01002691.1:0-49768 GCA_008508345.1 Paragonimus westermani
CATATGCGTTGGGAAATATATATTATTTATTCATTTATATATATATGTATCTTTATCTACTTACGTAGAGATAATATATTTGTATATGCACGTTTGAACATATATGCCCAGACGCATAAATATTTACATATACGCATTTATGTGCACATAGATCCGTATATATAGGTATGAATTCACACCTATAAGAACGTTGACGGTTCTGAAAATGTGAGTATGTGCATGTTCGTTTTCACGGAAACTTGGCTTACAGGTGATATCAGTGACAATGGATTGAGTGTCTCGGAGTATTCAGTTTAACGGGATGACTCCGCCCGAGAGAGACTGAGGGGTTTTGCGATTTTCCTTCAGTAGTATCTCCGGACACCCACGATTATTAGTGGCTTTCACTCCTCTGATATGTGTAACGGTCTGTGGCTTCGACTATCACCGCTTGGCCAAGACTAACTCTTGGTGGGGGCTACTTATCATCCTCTCTCATCCGACGTCTTCTATGACGACATCCTTCCAGTGAGAACGAACAACTCCTAGACATACAACGCCCTATTCAAGTGATTATTATGGGTTAATTTATTGCACCTAAGATAAACTAGACATCACTTTCTCACCAGGAATGTGGAGGCGGATTCCCAACTTTATTATTAACGCTGACACGACGGAAAACGTAGGCACAGCACGTAATCACCCCGACGCGTTTCGGTCAGATTCCATCTCTGCTCGACCTAGTCATCACCAACTATAGCCGCCTGGTCGACAAAGTGATCATCAAGCCGTCACTTGGACACAGTGGCCGCTCTCTGCTAGCCTTTGACCTTATTTGTTACTGGTTACAACAACAAGCAAAAACTTCCACTGTTCGAAATTTTAATCAGGCAGATTTTAACGACCTGAGAGCCTACCCAGGTCCGCTTCTCCTTGACCCTCACACTGTGGACCAGAAACAACGTGCTTTTCAAAGCGCAATCTAGAACGTGGAGGACGTATACCACGCAAACTGTGCACTTCCTCTTATCGGCCACCAATTCCGAGCAAGATGCATCGTCTTCTCGATGACCGTTCCCGTTAATTCGCAAAGCATAAGCTTAGGGGGAACTAACGCGCTTAGAGGAACTAAGTGCGTTCCACATTGTCCGAAACAGGTGTAGGCAGGAAATCTGCGGACACACCAAACTCGTACAAGATCCTCCTCACAGCTCGCAAGAACAAAACTTCTCATTTAAGCATGTGCGACGACTAAGAAAGAACAAACCTTCGGCTCTTCCCCTACGACTGTCCGATGTGGAGACTTCATCTGCTTCCCCAGTTGTGGCCGAGTTATTCAGGGAGTAATAGTCGGCAGCCTACAACGTCGCACCACCGAACTGACATCCTATCCCACCGTTGCGAAACTTCCGGCGACCACCCATTGCCGCTGAGTTTTGTGCTAGATGTTGAAGACTTTTTACTCAAGGTTAATTCATACAGTGTAATGGGTCCGGACATGATCTATCCCAGAATACTCTATAAAGCAGCCAATAGTCTAACAGAACCTCTTTATGAGCTGGCTAAGTAAACACTCCAGACTGGCATTCTCTCTAACGCATGGAGAGAGGTGACAGTAACACCCATGTTTGAAGTAGGCGACCGGCACTCTCTGGCCATTTATTGGCCAATCAGTCTTATTAGAATTCCGTGCAAAATGATAGAGCGGCTATTAAAGCGTTCTATCCTCAAACACTTCTTATCAAACCATCTTTTCGCTCCCCCCAGCATGACCTTCTTATGCTTATTTCCATGGATTGTCTGTTGGAGGCCAAAGTCAGTGGCCTCATCTCAGATGCTGTCTTTTCCGATTTCGCCAAGGCTTTTGACCATGTCCCACATGACCCTCTGGAACACATCATGGAAACCTATGGTATTCAAGGGGATGATTTCCTCTGGATTACCTCTTTCGTTGATAATAGATCTTTCGGAGTTGAGACCGGATTGGAACTTTCATCTCCCTCATTCCATTCTGCGAGAGTTCCCCAAGAGTCAGTGCTGGGTCTTTTGTTATTTATCATTTACATCAACGACATTTCAGACGATTTTTCAAGCAACGCCCTCTCATGGGCAGACGGCCTGGAAATCTGGCATGTCACTGACCTCAGTGCACCACAGATTAATCTTGACGCGATCAAGCTCTGGTCGGACGATTGGAGATTCAGGCTGTCTTCATGATTCATGATGCACATAACATAACAATACAGAAGATGTGAGAATCGACGTGAAAAAAATTTAGACATTCGGTCGTTGACTAACTTGTCTTTCACGTGCTGTCTCGAAAATGGCGGCGGGGAAAAGATATGCCCCTCTTATGATGATGAGGCGAATATTTCTCTCCGCACAGACACAGAGAACGCACCCGCACGCTTGTACTCGATCCACTCTGGTTACGGCGACTCAAGCTCAACCTTTCACTCATGTATAGTTTGGTCTATGACAGTAAATTCACCGTCATCTTCGCGACTAGCTTACAACACAGGCCAATGTATAACCTCAGAAACAAGGAATTCACCTTGACAGCTCTTGAATCTCGGAAAAAACTGCGTTCAAATTTTTTCCTAGTAAAATACTCCTACATTTGGAACACACTCCCGTATGCAATTAGGCCCAGTGAGAATAAACATCAATTCAAACTGAACTTAGAAACTTTCAAAAACGGACGTAATAACATCGGACGAAGTATCCTCTGTTTTGCGTGATGTTAAGTCACGCACCCTTCAAGCCGATCAAAACTACTGCTTTTAGGATAGATGTTTTACCTTTAGACTTCCCAGCAAACAAGAAATCATATCCATAGTCAACACGTGTAGGTGTCAATATACATACCCTTTAGTAACAACCCAAACATCCTGGCACACTCTTACCCCATACTTGTTGATAGCTTGTGTGTCTGAGTTGTAAACCACCATGCAAAAGCTTGACATGCTAAAATCGTTAAAAAAACTCAACCTGTTCGTCTCATGACTGCAAAATAACCTCGAGTCACAACTCTTCCTCTTTCTCCCCTGATAGATCACCCGGCAACCTCTCGGTATTGTCAAACATTCTTCTCATTCTATATACCGTCTTTACAAAAATAATGGACATCTAAATTCGGCAATTATCGTATACTAAGAATAGATGATANCACCGGCCGTACAGAGATAATTGGCATTCAAATCCGGCAGAACTCGTATACCATGGAATACTCATAATCGATCTCTTCTCGTGTTATTTGATAATAACTGTTCGCTTACAACATATATTTCATCAATGAACACAATGCCATCAACGTCTAAGAGAAGGTTATGCCAGAATATCGTATGTTCCGTTGTTCGTCATAGCTCACATAGTCAGTTTTACGACGTCATAGCTCACATAGTCAGTTTTACGTTCTCTCGTTTATCACGTGATTCCGCTTTCCATTCTTGGTTTCACTTATATATCTCGCACGAGAAAACATCCCACCCCTCCCGGACACTCGAAGTCCCGCAATCGGTGGGCATATCGCGAGCTCCTCAAAATTCTTTGGAATTTGAGCGGTGAATGACGTCTGGTCGAGAGGTCCATCCGTTCTCCGGAAACGTATATGCATCTCGCCCTCCCCCCATCATTAGAACTTTTCTGCACATTTTCCCTGGATTATCTTCATGGAATAATGATCAAATTCTTTGCCAGTACATCCGTTCCATACTCCTAGCACCCTCTTTCTGGCACGACCTTGAGCATTGAGCCAGTGACCAGCTTGTGGATTCCCAATTGATTTAACGAATCAACTATTATATCAAGTCGTACTGATTCTCTGTACTATGTAGCTCATAGATTTCTGCATAAACTCAAACTTCCTCTTCATATAATGTCTGGTGTGTTGTTCGATTCAGATCGCTGACTCACTGTTCATTTTCCCACAGATTCATTTTCCAAATGAAAACTCTTCCACTTTTTTTCATTCCGGTCACTATTTACTCTCTTCTTGAGATTATGATAAATCAGTCATACACAAGTCTCATATTGGTTATCGATTTAAACCATTCCAAACACTGTGTGCCACCTGTACGCGAGCTGAAGAATGCGCGAATCATATAACCTACAGCGATTATCTTCCTGATATAACTGATGAAAATGAGTTCCTCTACGTTTGCGCAAACAGTTATAAAGCAGATGCCAGATTTGTTGAATGGAATGGTGAGGACTTTGTCCGATACACGGCTTGCGTCGTCCTGGAGGACACCCAGGACACAGTTGAACCAGCGGTTACATTTCGTGCCGAAGAAAAACGGAGGTAGTGTAGCATCCTTCCACATATTTCAAGTAGGTCTTTCGCGTTGATTTCCCACGTTTTCGTTATTAGTGACTTCACTCATCCACCTTTGTGTCTAAGAGCGGGGTACTCCTTGTCCTCACTTATGAGGCTGGACAACTTAAGGAAACTGTTGTATGCTTTCAAGTGAGAAGTGCTTCTCGATGTCGTTCGTTCGGTATGTCAGTTCGTCCGCGATCAAGCGTGCGACATGCTTCCATGTAAAGTTTAATGCCGTGATAACATCGGATGGATGAGCCCGCCGCATATAAATAAAAATACCGCAAATTCGCCCGGTTTTTGCACACCTTTCTACGTTGCAATAGGTTAATTAATGTGCCCAATGTTTGTAGTCTTGTGAAAATTTTGATCCCAGTGATCCAACGACGGTTCAGCCGCCTGCTCGATTACAGTCAAACTTCAAGGAAGACATGTCTCAACACACCAGTGACGTCTGGTTTTCCTATATTCCACCACTCATTCCCTAAATTAGGTTAGATGCAACTTTCCATTCTTTTTCCAGCATTCGTTATGCCATTGAACTACCGCAAGTTGCTTGATCACGACCGTGGGAGATTAAAACGAAAAAGTTTCTACCATCAGAATTCAACAACAAACTGAAACACCCCACAAGATTGAAACAACTTCTCTACAAAAACCGTTTTCACCAGGAAGATTACGGAGATTCTACGGCCTACCGATCACACGCGTCGGTTTGTGTCGTGCAACAATGAGTGTTGTTCGCGTTGTTACTGGCGCCAATTAGGTTTCGGTTTGCCCGAGGTAGGTCTTGTAAAAAAAGCTCACTGCGGTAACAAATGGTGACGGCCAGCGAGGATATAACAAGACGATTTTCAAGATTACTCTGCAATTGTTACAAAGGCAGCAGTCTATTACTCACAACTTTTATATCCTCGAGAATAACATCCCTTCCGAGTTCGATAGCAGCGCACTTAGAGACCGCTTCAAAGCGAAGCTTGATTCTTATTTAGCTGGGAATATATATTCTGCTGGCGGACTTGTAGCGACCTGGAGAAAACTCCGGTCAGCCTGTTGTGCGATTTGTAAAATTATTTCTGAAATCCTGGTTGATATTGTACTTAGGTTCGTGAGGATTGCCGTTTCCACTCGCTTGCTGTATGCGATCGCGGTTGTTTTTCACATGTTTCTCGGCCTACGCGCGCCAATGGCGCCATAAACACTTCCGTTTTGCTCGCACGCTTGACAGTCGGATCCTCAGCCTCCCTAACCACACCAGTGTGTTGGTGTCGTTAAGCGCTGTTAAGACCTATTATCATTTTTGTATAATATACGACGGTCTCCTCATTTATTCATCTTCTCATTCCGTGTCTGGTAATCGTTGCGTATACTTCTGGAAGCGCTGAGTTGGTGAACGTTCGCTTTAACATTGATCTGTTCTTTGTGTTTGTCGTAATCCCCAAGAGAGGTGCTACACACTGCTTTTAAATAGTGGCCTCCAGATTAACGGAAGCCCGCTTGATATCTTACAAGAAAAGCCAACAAGGCGCAGATACCTTGGGTTACCGCCTCGAACCCATGTGTCACCCGTTGTATAGATCATCTTTGCGGTTTACTGAGCCGTTCGCTCATGCTTATTCGCTTTTTTCTTTCTATGGGACTGTTGCTGGAATCACTACTTCGAAAAAGCACTGTCCTTCGGTGTCTCCAAGTTTCCCCGAGGTTCGTCCGCCGGTGTGACGAGCACTCAAAGTAGAAAACAACTAGCTTTCATGTTATAATTCTACGACCTCAACATGATCAGAAGAAAAGTACCGGTGTAAATGAGGAAGCGTCAAGATATAAATAGAAGTACTACGATAAAAAGGGAGGTGCCGTTGAAAAGCGGTATCAGGGTTAAAGAAAAAAGCTTTTATGATAAAAATAAGCGTAAAAAAATAAAGTTCCGAGAAACTGGGCTGAGTGCCTACGAACAACCTACGTCTCCTGAAAACATGAGCACCAGCTGGCTTGCAGAAAATTTGAAGTATCGATGACTGCTCTGCGAGTACGGAGAGTTATATAACACGCAACCGAAACCAGCAAGTTCGAATGGACTGAATGTTAGTTGGGTAACGGAGCGTGCTGCAGTGTTGTTTGCGCCGTTTTTGTTTTCGGTCATGCAATTCGTGTGTACGGCTTACCGGGCCTTTGGCTGACTCTTTTTCGCGCTGTTCTCTTTTACAGGACTGCTGCTGAAACCTCCACTTCGGAAGGACGCCGCCCCTCGGTGTATCCAGATTACTTCCAGTTCCGCCCACGAGTGTAACGGGCACTCGGAGAAAAAAAACACTGTGTTGCAAGTTAAAGTAACAAGGGTAAACAGCTTAGATAGACAGCATAAGAATTAGTATAGCTGCTTTATTTTACACATGAGATCTTGTGATACTGATAATAGCCCTAGGAATCGTACTTGATTTGAAAACTCTCACGTAAGTAATAAGGAGAAGACCCGGCACTAGTGGACTTAAGCGGTTGTTATTCATAAGTTGAGACGCCGAATTTATGGATGTACAACAGTATTAAATATATCACAGCCTGTCATTGGCTGATCTTAGTAGCATATGCAAAATCATAAACTTTACGTTAATTGGTGGAATACGGAACTGATGAATTGGCGAATAACGGGAGGCACAACACTGGGGCCGTTCGTCCAATCCTGATGTATAATTAACGCGACATTTGGATTGGCAGTTCGTCAGATCTTCTGTTGTGTTGGGGTTTGGATAATCGGTGAATCAAGATTTCTATCACAGATCTTCAGCCTTTTAGTTTTCGCCGACTAACACAATTTTAATTCTGATGGTTTTGTAATAACACTTGCCCTATAGTTTTAGCAGTTGTAGTTGAGATTCAGGTTGAGACAGAAATTTAGGACTATCTCAGTGTCCCCTACAGAAACATGGTTTTCTGCCCTTTCCGCGCGTACCGCCCTGTCCCTGACATGGTTTTCTCTCTGACCCATCTTGTCAACCCTGTGCACCCTGTGAGCCAATCAGGTGTCTCCCCAATTTGCTGGTCTTCATTGGTTTTCACTTGCAATAAATGTGCAGTACACGTCAGGAGAACGCCTTCTCCCGAACTGAAAGCATGAACGCAGTTGTTGTTGATTTGTAAGTTCTATTTCAGGATCATTTTGGGAATGTCTGGTCTCCACGGCAGTTCCCAAATTTGGATACAGTTGGAGCGGAGGTTGGGCGATGTTCACACATAATGAACGTCGGAAATAGGAACAGAGAAGTGAACCTATTCCATTCACTAGTCGATCACCAATGATTGCACCATTTGCAACCAGAAACCGCATAGACCAATATTTGCATGATTCTCACTTTCTTTATTACCCTAATTAATTTTGTCTCACTGGCTTCACACTTCTCTCGCAGGTCGTTGGTTGATTTCCTTTGTGCACGACAGCCACAACTGTCTACCTCGATGTGTTTTCGGCGTTTCTGATTGGTGTACATGGTGCACTGTGGGACAGAGTTTTCAGTGAGCCGTTGACAGCATTCGTTTGGGTTTTCCTATAGGGTTTTGTCATCTTGTGCGCCACACAGACTTCAGTTTCCTGGTTGGTGTACGTGGTCCATTTGGACGCATATATACCGTCCTATGTTTTCCACTAAGGAAAATTTGGGACCATGTGCAAAAATCCTACGCCGACTATCTCCATGGGTATTCCTATAGGTGGACGTTGTTGAAACCTTAGCAGGAGTTGGGACGGCCATGTAGAACTGTGTCATTTGGGTTTGTGCTCATGAGTGTAACTGGGCCATACCATACTGCAGCTCACTTCAGTTCTGGTTGACTCCGTGGGGTCAACCATTATTACCTATGCGACAGACAACTACCCCCACTTTACTCCTAACGTCGTGGAATATGAAAATAAATTAACATGAAGAGAACAGTGCATGGGGTTGGGTGAATCTGAACTTATTGGGATGGGCTACCAATGAGAGCAATTGGGAAGAAAAGTAGTAAGCAACAAGTGTAACAATTTAGTCAGAAGGCAAGCAGTGCTTCACGTATCTAAAAGCATCAAACTCGCAATCTCCGACTGATTACGAAAGCGAATTCTCTTCTGGAAATATATTCCAGTGATCCACGACGCGCCGCGGTAGATTATGTTCAGCTCTATCGCGATCAGATGGGGGTCAGCTCAACTTTGGAGGGTGTCCACAGAGACCTTGCAGCCGTGCCGGCATAATCATTCTAAGGGGATCAGGATATATGGGGCGGGTCAATATAAAGTAGGTAGGTATCAGTTCATCTCGCAGTCGTCTTTGAAGTATCTGATGCATGCCCGGTCTGTCTTGTCTCTGCGTGTTTCTCAGACACTTCAAAACTTGCACCAAGCGAGTACCTACACGCATGACTCTCGTCAGTGCTATTTTACTGCGCAGTAAATACGGTGGATTCACTTGGTTGCAATATTCGAGGTGAGAACTCTCAAACGCAGTGATGGGACCACAGAACATATCCCTCGTCAGCATCCCAAGGGCTAACCAAACCACTGACAGCGAAAGGGAGCCTTTGCTGGCATTCTAGTGCTATTGACTACTGGCCGTGATATAACCAGAGATAATGAAACCGAGGTCCACCCGTTGAATCACAGCAGGCAACACGTAATACTGCACAGTTTTTGTTACCCATTGACAGCATCCGCTCTGTTGATCGCTTATAAAGCTGGTTCATGGCTCTACACAGGACCTTCGAATCTCCTGACTTATCCACGATCTACCACATCTAAAAGTGTTCCGCAAGTATCACTGAAGGCACCTTCAGTAGGTCTAGAATTCTGCTGAAGTGAAGCGAGAGACCGAAAGTTGACGCACACCACCCACCAATCCACTCCATAGGGAAATACTCGTTCCTAAACGAACACTATCCTCTCGTCCGCAGAGACGGAGATCTCTATCGTATTATCATCCTACCCAGTCCACAGCAGTGTAATCGCATCCACAAACTTTGATGAGGAACTTTGTCAGAGACCCTACGAAGATTATCGAAAACTGAACCTACGGTGTGATTCTGATCCTCTGCCTCCGATCTGCTACCATTTACAATGAGGTTTCCGAGACAAGGGTGCCCACGCCTGAAGCCATGTTGGTCTGAATTAGGGAGCCCCCAGCCGGGTCAGATGAGTTTCGATCTTCTCATTCACCAGCCTTCCGAATGGTTTTACCACAACTGACAGTTCGCTAGCTAGAACATGCCCTCCTGTTCCCCGTCTTAACTTTGGGATATACCATCGACTCATGCTACCCCACGGGCTGCACCTGTTTTGAGCAGACATCTGAAATGCCCGCGTTAGCGGACTGAATAGAACCACCGCGACCTCGCATAGTAGTTTTGATCCATATCCATCCGGTCCGGTGGCTTTTGTGGTGTTCACCTCAGTAGTAGAATTTTGGTCTGTCATTTCTTTGCATCTCGTAGGAAGAGGCGCTCTTCCGTGTTTGTTTCTAGTTTCCTGGATGGGATGGGGGGCTCCAGCACGAAGATGCTAACACATTTGTCTTCTAGTAAGCACGTCCTGTCGGATTCAGCTTGATCTACGAGCGAAGGCACTAAGGTACTCTGCTCCCCCTCACGACGTTTCACGCATCCGAAAAAATTCCTTGGCTTAGCAGAGGTAGTACCGGTTACCCCCTGTTTCATAATGTAGCCGGGCAGCTCCGAGAAGCACTTCGAGCTACTCTGTTAATTTTCAAGAGTCGTAATCGACTGAGTACCCATTATACCATCCAAGCACGTATGCTCCCAAATCGCCTCCCTACCTTTTGTCACACCACGGGGACGTTTGTGTTGTCCGTTTGACGGTTGAGAGAAGTGTGTAAGGTGCAGAGATGGATACGGTGTGGTTTTACAGCTTCTGCCAGGTAGTTTCGGTAGAGTCCTTCCTAGTTAGGGACGGCTGACGAACTGTGATATTTCTCGCCGAACCGAAGTCCGCTTCCTAGGTGTTCGGAGAACAATGTTGAATATTGCCTCTATCCTTGGTAACGCAGCACGGAAATAACACGATGATAATCGCTTGGGCCTGGTGGATGTTGACGAGCCAAATCGCAAGATCAGCGAAGTTTGCTAAGATGAGATACAATGTTGAAGGGGTCCAATAAGCCATGATTTATGTTAGCGGGTCGGCAAACTGCATCAGTGATAGGCGATGAGTGAAATTTAGCAGATAACGTGCAAAGCTTTCTGTTGCAGCTGAAAGGATGGGGATTATCAAAACACATGTGGCACGTTGGAGTCCCTTGTGATGAGACGTCTGCCTGATATGTACCCACGAGTGAACAGCAGAACTTCAGGCGGATTCCGTAGACGGTAATCACTGTCAGCAGTCCTCCCAGATGCATGTTCCTGCACGGCGCTAAGACTTCTACAGTTCCATCGGAGCACTGCAAAAATCGAGATAATTTTTAGCGTACTAAGTAACACCACCTCTCCCTTCACTGAAGTACCCCAACGCATCTGTCAGAAATAGCAAGAATTCCCGGTTGCCAGCCATGAGCTAGAAACTACACCACATGTATCCTGTTCCCAAGGTTAGGCACGTTGCTAACAGCTACCTGAAGGGTCATATGTGTTACCGGTCTTATCCGTTACTGGTCACAACAACCAACAAAAAAGTCCACAGTTTGGACTTTTAGTCAGGCTAATTTTAACGGCCTGAGATGCAGTCTAAGGGAATTTCTTGATTGTGATCACGCGGACCAGAACTATCATGTATTTCAAAGCGCGGCTCAAAAAGCGGACGATTAATTCGTTTCGCACGGATTGCGCACATTCCATCGTCGCTCATCCCTTCCGCGCAAATTACGCCATCTCTTCGATGACCGTTCTCATAGTCATCGGGGAACTGAGTGTATTCCACATTGTTCTCAAAAGATGTAAGAAAGAAATCTGTGAACACACCAACTTCGTGCAAGGAAAGGTTCTCCTCGGGATACGCCGGAACAAGAACTTATCTACGCTTATGAGAGAACTAAGAATATAATTCGGACAGCTTCTTTGCGACTGCTCGACGGAACGACTCCACTTGATTCTGAGTTATTTTGAGAGTTATTCGGGGAGTCATTTGCGGGGTATTGCTCGGCAATCTACAGCGTTGCACCGCTGTCCTGACATTGTCATACAGCCGCGTAGCTTCCGGCAACCACCTACCATCGCTGAGCATTCCGTGTCAGACGCTGAAGACTCTATATTCAAGGTCAGTTCATACAGTGAATGGGGCTTGGCAAGATACATCCTGGAGTCCTCGAAGAAGCAGCTGCCAGTCTGGCAGAACCCCTTTTTATAGGCAGTTTAAAAATACACTCCGGACTGACATTCTTCCTCATGCATGAGAAAAGGCAACGTTCGTACCCATCTTCTAAGGGGGTGGCCGGCACTCCCGGTTGGGTGTTGCCCAGCCAGCCTCACTAGCATTCCATGCAAGATAGTGAAGCACCTATCAAAGCGTGCCATCCACAACAACCTCTTATTAACACATTTTTTTCTTCCACCTAACATGGTTTCCTTCTCGACCTATCAGGCATAAAAATAAGCCTATTTTCCTGAATAGTGTGGTGGAGACCAAGAACATAGGCTTCATCTCAGATGGTGTTTGGACCTTCTAGAAATCTCGATTACTTCATCTTCATTGGGAACGTGTACCGAATTAACGCTTCCCGAGGTATACGCAACGATTACCAGACACGGAATGAGAAGATGAATAAATGAGGAGGCCGTCGTATATTATACAAAAATGATAATAGGTCTTAACAGCGCTTAACGACACCAACACACTGGTGTGGTTAGGGAGGCTGAGGATCCGACTGTCAAGCGTGCGAGCAAAACGGAAGTGTTTATGGCGCCATTGGCGCGCGTAGGCCGAGAAACATGTAAAAAACAACCGTGATCGCATACAGCAAGCGAGTGGAAACGGCGATCCTCACGAACCTAAGTACAATATCAACCAGGATTTTAGAAATAATTTTACAAATCGCACAACAGGCTGACCGGAGTTTTTCTCCAGGTCGCTACACAGTCCCCCTTCAGGAAGGTACCGCGAACGCAACCCTTCGATCTACGTGAGGACACATCGTGATCAACCACCCTTCGTCTGGTCTAGTTCATGCCGCACCGACCTTTATTTTGTGCCGAAATTCACCAGAAGTCGCAGGTGGAAGAGTACCAAAGTCAACAACTCCCAGCGAGGTCATACTCGAGTGTCCTCTTCTACGATGTCGGAACGAATGGGGGGACTATAAAGTTCTCACTTTGATATCCTGGGGGTGAACACCCGACGACGGAGTACGACACCGATAGCTGTGTTGGATGCGTCAGCGGCTATACTGGCGGTAGCGTCTGTGTCGAAATGGTACAGTACCACTGCGGCAGCTAGCACGCTTGGTGCGGTCGAAGGAGTCGACAGCTCCTTCCGATATCTCAACGTTGCTGTCGGAACGCCCACAGAGTGAGTCGGTCAATGGCTGCACAAGCTGCGCATAATGCGGGATAAAACAGCGATAATATCTTACCATGCCGTTAAAACAACAGAGCAGCAAGCGTTGTGTGGCGGGGAATTTCACAATTGCCTTCACCCTGTCGGTCAGCGGCCGAATGCCGTGCTGGTTGACCTGATACCCCAAGAACTCAACTGCTATTCGGCCAAAGACGCGTTTATCCACGTTGACAGCGAGATTAAATGGTGCAAATCATTCGATGAGCCTGGTGCCCTTCTCCGAAAGAGCTTGCCCCCAAGAGGTCGTTGATATAGGGATGGGCGAAGTGCTCACCCCTTATGAACTCGTTGATGAGGTGCCAAAAGGCTTTGGCGGCATTCCAGGGACCAAATGGTATGCGCAGAAATTCGAACAGGCCGAACGGTGTAATCACCATTGTCTTGGCACTATTATCAGCCGCAACAAGGATCTAGTGATGAGCGCGAAGCAGATCAAGCCTCAAGAACACATGGGTGCTCTTTGAGCTAGCTGTGCTGCCCTGAATATGCGGGACGGCGTGCCTGTCGGTTACCGTCACGTCATCGAGCGCGCGACAATCTTCAGATGGACGCCAGTCTCCTGACTTTTTTGGCACCGTATAGAGGGGCGAGGCCCAGGGACTATCTGATGAGCGAGTGATGTCAAGCTCAAGCATGTCATGGAACTCGGTGCGCGCCATTCTCAGTTTGTTCGGTGTTAAACGACAGACTTAAGCGAATACTGGCGGGCCAGCTATGACGATGTGGTGCTGTGCTGCCCCATTTACTGGCGGTAGCAAAACTGGCTGTCTGCAGACGGTGGGAAATTGGTCAACAAGATAGGCGTAACAGTTTGTGATGACTTGGCGGCACACGAGACTGATTGAAGCCGCGCTGGTTAAAGTCCCGATAAGGGAGGATTTTTGTTTCACGGTCGACAAGCCGACGATTTTGTGCGTCGACTAAGGGGTCGAAATTCTCTGAAAAGTCGATGCCAATAATTGGCATTTGGACGTCCGCGGCGGTGAACAGCCTTCGGAAGGTGTGACATAGGCCTGAGTCCAGTGTGATTGAACGCTGGCCATACAAGGTAATAGACGTACCATTCGTTGCACGGAGAGTTGACTGGGCCTGCGTGAATCGATCGCGGCCTTCTGGTGAGAGAACACCGATCTCTGCACCAGTATTGATAAAGTAGCCAACTCCCGATTCGCGGTCTTGAATGGAGGACAGGCAACTTCGGGAGCCAGCAACGTCGGTCACCGCAACGGACTGCCCTCCTAGTTTCCCTGATTCTTTTTCGATTGAGAACAGGGACCGCGGCAGAAGCGAGTGCGATCACCCAACGACTCGCGATACAACCAGTGGGCGGGGTTGACGCTCCTTTTAGACACTTGTCGTTTTATAGAACACGATCGCGAGGCTTCCCTAATAGGTTTACGCGACGACGAGTAAGGGCGCGAGCTCCGAGTGCTGAACGCCTGAATTTGGCGTGCAAGCTCGTTCATACGTTCACTCAAGGGAGTCAGTGACTTCGGCGTTGACAGGGGAACTTGGGAGACGCTTTTTCCCCAGGTCTCCCTGATGTGGTCGGCGGTGTCGTCCCACTACGATAAACCCGCCTGGGGATTAGGGTTAAAAATATTTTATAAATTCTAAGGCAGTCGTTACATCCACATTTCTATCGGAAGAGATTCCTCAAACTGCGTTGAGCCGGCGGGGAGTTACATGTGGCGTAGAAGCCGTGAAGTCTTTTGGTCGCCAAACTCGGTAGTGCTCAGCAGCTGCGAGATGCGCTGATGATCAGAAAGGCCATTGGGCTTGATGATGACCTCTCTCAGCTGCTCGTATGGCTTGATTGATCCGGGCAGTTCCCAAATGCCGATGAAGCAAGGCGGGAGAGCTGCGACCACTTGGTGGAACTCCGCTGGTCCCGTGATTACCTTTCATGACGCAGAATTGGCCTGCAGTTGTGCGAGACTGATTAGGGGATTATTCATTCCAAAGGGCGCGATTGAGACGGAGACGTCTGGAGAAACAAAAACGTCCTCCCGCATAGACTCAACAGTAACATAAGTTGAGATTAAATGAACAACCGAAAAATAGTTGTAACTTACGTCAGGAAAACAAAATACTCTTGAGAAATGAAATAGTCGCGCTCACCAGTTTTAGTGCGAAAATGCACCAAATCAAAGCTTACCGAGATATACGCAACGATTACCAGACACGGAATGAGAAGATGAATAAATGAGGAGACCGTCGTATATTATACAAAAATGACTAGGTCTTAACAGCGCTTAACGACACCAACACACTGGTGTGGTTAGGGAGGCTGAGGATCCGACTGTCAAGCGTGCGAGCAAAACAGAAGCGTTTATGGCGCCATTGGCGCGCGTAGGCCGAGAAACATGTGAAAAACAACCGCGATCGCATACAGCAAGCGAGTGGAAACGGCNAATAGTCGCGCTCACCAGTTTTAGTGCGAAAATGCACCAAATCAAAGCTTACCGAGATATACGCAACGATTACCAGACACGGAATGAGAAGATGAATAAATGAGGAGACCGTCGTATATTATACAAAAATGACTAGGTCTTAACAGCGCTTAACGACACCAACACACTGGTGTGGTTAGGGAGGCTGAGGATCCGACTGTCAAGCGTGCGAGCAAAACAGAAGCGTTTATGGCGCCATTGGCGCGCGTAGGCCGAGAAACATGTGAAAAACAACCGCGATCGCATACAGCAAGCGAGTGGAAACGGCGATCCTCACGAACCTAAGTACAATATCAACCAGGATTTTAGAAATAATCTTACAAATCGCACAACAGGCTGACCGGAGTTTTCTCCAGGTCGCTATAATCGACCACCTACTATGGACATGAACGTTCATCTCTTCACTGATTGTCTGAAAATCTGGAATTCCAGTGACTTCATTGCACTGCGGATATGTTTTGACATGACCGAGCGCTTTTCAACCGTTTGGAGTGTTCTACTTGATGATAATATTTGCACACACATCACTCGGTGGAGGTTCTAATAGTCTCGGTAATTTTTGGTAGGTATCACGGAAACTGACCTGGAGGAAGAACTGGGTATTCGACTATAGTTTAGCTCATTGTAGTGCCCAACAATCTTGTGGCTTCCCCAAAAATCCTGTCTGGAACCATAAGCATGATCCTGTGTACACCTGCCACAAGAGGACCGACACGAACTCAGTGCAGCTTTATTCAGCCGAGCAACTAAGGGCATGCAGTGAATTCTTGCTTCTCTGCAAACGGCAATTCCATCATTTCATTCCTCAAGATTGTTTAGCTCGGACCTTCTCGAGCGGTTTTTGACGCACCCGTATATAGTGAAACTGAAACTGCATGGAACGTTTTGAAATTAGCGCTGTGTATTGTTATCCCTGTTTCTCACTTTCGCAGATGACGACAGCCCCAACCGAAGATGAACGGTCGATGAGAACAACCTCGACCTTATGAACTGGCCTCTTTGTTTTGATCCGACGATGGTTGTACACCTTGTTGCTTCGTGTTCCATGCTGCAATGTACGTGCTCGTCACAGCTTGCATTGTTCTGATATTGTGTGGATTGTGTCACGGATGGTTTGCAAGTCCTTGCATTTCGGTCACTCATCACTGTACCTTGTCCGTTGTAGCTGTTGAGTGTTTCCGCTAGATACCGCCAATCGTTGATCGCGAACGTATTACATTTGGCGTCGCGAGCAGGATGTCGAGCAAAGATGATCTCAGTCCTCCATGCGTGAAAAGCACATATGTGCAGCCAACGGTTGTGGAAAATCGCGGAGAGTTCCGGCCATCACTCAAACAACCGCACGCTTTCCATCCGGATGACGACTTCGAAAGTTGGGAGTTCGCCGTTACCATCTACTTGACTGGAGTCCCTGAGAACAGCATGGGACCTTACATTTTAAACTTCCTGAGCGAGGAAGCAGCTAAAATGTTCCGCACGACAGGCGTCCGCCCCACAGCCCCAGCAGCAGTCATCTGGGAGAGGCTACGTCAGTTATTTGAGAAACTGGAACTCCCGGCGGTCTACCGGTAGAAGTTCTTCAGCCGCCGTCAAAAGCCGGAGGAATCGGTTGACCGTTTTTTGAGAGATCTTCGAGAGCTGGCTTCAAAGGCCTTCAGACACTTGGCCCCGTCGAGTGCGAACGGAACATCTGCGGACGGTTCTGCATGGGCCTCCGAAATCGGGAGCTGCGAAACAAGTTCATTCTCAAACCAGCAGAGAGTTTGTCGGTTGCTCTGACAAAGGCGAGGGGTTGTGAGGCCCTCGAACAGTTAGACGAGAAGCGGGCTGCAGAGAATCCAATTTGCTTGGTTTTCCGCCAACACTCCCTCACTCCAGAGTGGTTGCCCCGACGAAACCAACCAGCCGTCCCTGTGGGTGGAGAGTGCTGGTATTGCAAGCGGTTTGGCAGACGCGCACAACACTGTGGTCACAACCCACCAATTGGTTCGCGATCCCCAAAGGGAGAGTCCCTGACTTTGCATGAAGCACTATCTTCCGTTATCTCACCACAATGTTTTAATATGAAACCCTTATCCGTTAGGGGTAGGATTAATAAGGAGCCGGTTCTATTTTTAGTCGATACTGGAGCCTCGTGCTCCTTGATACACTCGCGACTAGCAGCCAGACTAACGAAGCACCGGACCGCTCCAGCAAATCCGGTGCGCTTGCTTGCCGCGAACGGTACTGAAATGCAGGTGGCATCCTCCCTATCCGCTAGTGTGCAGCTCGGGTCATTTAGTGTAGAGCACCAATTCCTGGCATGCCCTCATTTACAATGGAAAGCCATTCTAGGAATGGATTTCCTGGACCGCTTTGGAAGCGTGCTGAATCTAAAGGACAGTCAAATGACCATTGGGTCTTGCCTAGTGGATCTAGAGAAAGGTCGACCGGCAGATGCTTGCTCGGCCGTTGATTCGAAAGCGTAAGCATCCTTTGAAATTGAATTACTGAACCCCCTCAAGTCAGACGAAAGCCTATAACCGATGACAACACAGCTAATTCACTTGTTGTCCGAATTCAAGGATGTTTTTGCGCTGGGTAATGACGCACCCGGCCGCACCAACTTGGTTCAGCATGAGATCGACACGTCAAACCATCGGCCAATAAGACAGGCTCCACGGAGGCTCCCCGTGCATTACTATCAGCATTTAGATACGATGGTCACAGATATGCTCGAGAAACGCATTATCCGCCTGTCTGTTTCTCCGTGGTCATCACCAATTGTCCTGGTAAGAAAGAAAAATGAAAACCTGAGGTTTTGTGTAGACTACCGTAAACTAAATGAGATTACGGTTAAGGACTCGTTCCCCATACCACGTATTGACGCCACTCTAGACGCCCTCCATAGTGCGCAATGGTTTTCGGCGCTGGATTTAGCCTCGGGTTACTGGCAAGTGGAGGTTAGACCTTCAGATCGAGGAAAGACCGCGTTTGTAGAACCGTCAGGCCTCTGCGAGTTCGAAACAATGCCTTTCGGTTTGGCAAATGAACCGGCAACGTCCCAACGTCCAATGCAAAAGGCATTACAAGGACTAGTACCTAACCAGTGCCTTATTTACCTGGACGATATTATACTGTATGGTCGAACCGCGACTGAGCACAATGATAATCTCCGGGATGTACTGGAACGGATGCGGTCGACTGGTTTGAAATTAAAGGACTCGAAGTGCCATTTCCTACAACGTGAGGTCACTTTCCTAGGCCATGTTATAGCTGCTGATGGCATTAAAACTGACCCGGCTAAAAGTGAACAAATTAAAAGTTGGCCACGACCGCAAACAGTGGAAAACGTTCGTAGCTTTCTTGGGCTCGCGTCATATTATAGGAAGTTCATACAGGGATTTGCGGAAATTGCAACACCCTTACACCGTTTAACTGAAAAAGGTCGCCCATTCACATGGTCTGATGAGTGCAGTGCGTCGTTCGAAACACTGAAAGATAAATTGACGACGCCACCAATACTAGCATTCCCGGACGTTTCCGACGAAGCGGGAAAATTTGTGCTGGATACCGATGCTAGCAATGTATCCATTGGAGCGGTGCTGTCCCAAGAAACACCAGAAGGGGAAGTCGTGATTGCTTACGCCAGTCGTTGTCTGGACAAATGTGAAAGAAATTATAGCACTACACGTCGAGAGCTACTGGCCTTAATCCATTTTCTGAGACACTTCCGACCGTACCTGCTGGGCAAACCTTTTAAAGTACGTACAGATCACCAGTCACTGCAGTGGCTTCGAAATTTCCGCGACCCGGAAGGTCAAGTCGCACGCTGGCAAGAACGATTACAGGAGTATGATTTCGTTTGCGAGTACCGTCGTGGGTTACGACATGGAAATGCCGATGCCCTGTCGAGAGTCACTGTTCCCAGTGAGGTGAACACGACTCTGCTATATGACGCTGACACAGTGTGGGCCGAAGACCAGTTGAGTGATTCATATATCGCGAATATTTACAAGCGTCAGGCCGATGGGTCGTCTAAGCCGTCAGCCATAGAGATGCGGCAAAAACCATTCGATGAACGAGCATTATGGGGTCATTGGAAAGATTTGAGACTGATCGATGGGGTCTTATATCGTATGGACCAGTCTGGTCCCAAGCTCATCACTCCGAAGTTGAAAGTGGCAGCGGTGCTGCAGAAGATACACACCGAATTGGGTCACGCGGGTCAGTTGAAAACAGAAGCTGCTATCCGCCAGCGTTATTGGTGGCCAGGGATCCATGCCGACGTGGTAACGCAGTGCTCGTCTTGTGAAACGTGTTCTGCTATTAAAAACCACACACCAGGTCCTCGAGCCCCACTAGAACCGGTGGTAACCGAGCACCCCGGACAACGCGTAGGCGTAGATATTATGGGTCCTTTGCCGGTAACCAGGAGGGGGAACCGTTACATTTTGGTTCTGGTGGACTACTTCACGAAGTGGTCTGAGGCAGTTCCTATCGAGCGACAAGATGCCTGCACTGTGGCTGCTGCAATTATCAACGAATGGATCGCTCGATATGGGGCACCCACTATGCTTCATTCAGACCAAGGCGCAGCGTTCGAAAGTCAATTGCTTAAGGAAACGTGCCACCTGCTAGGGATTAAGAAAACACGTACTACCCCTTATCATCCACAAGGGAATGGATTGGTGGAACGAACTAATCGGACGATTAAGGCGTTACTTCAGTCATTTCTCGAGCGACATCAAGCGGATAGATGGGACGAGCTGTTACCCCGTTGTATGTTGGCCTATCGAGCATCCATTCACACAACGACTCGTTATACCCCAGCTTACTTAACGTTCGGCCGCGAACTTAGACTCCCATTGGAACTCTTATCTCCTATCCCACCGCTAGAAGCCCTGTCACTGCCTGATTATGTGAGGAATCTTCGCGAAAACCTAAGGACAGCATTTACCATGGCTCAAGGCCATATGAAGGATGCTCAACGCCGCCAAAAGGAACAGTACGATCAACACCTTAGTGGCCCAGTGTATCCAGTTGGCTGTCGTGTATGGTTTCATCGCCCAAAAGCAGGTGTCGGCGAGCCGGCGACGCTTCATCGCCAGTGGCAGAGACCGTACGAAGTTGTTTTTGTGCGCTCGCCAACAGTTTATGTCATTCGAGACCCTCAATCTGCCTCGTCCGATGTGTTGACCGTACATTATAACCAGCTCAAACCGGCATCCCCACTAGCCATTGTGAACCTTATGACATAATTTTGCCTCCTGGATGTGTCCCAGTCGTCGAACAAACAGTGGAAATTCCACAGGAAGGGGGGTTAACCAGTGCACTGACGAATGAAAGCACTGAGGACAGTGCCCCTGCGGAGGAGGGGCAGTGTACACACCGAACAAAACCTTCCAAACGGTAATGTTTATTTGGCCAATTGATGTGTTTTGTAGACTACAGATGTCAAGCCTCCTAGGTCGCCCATTATCGCACCGATGGATATCAAATTGAAGGCGATTGACTATGCTGACAAGGTGCTGTTGGAAAATTTCCCAGGTACAGATTCTTTTATGTTTACCGCCATGCCAAATCGTTTGGGGGTGCGTTTTACAGCTTCAAGACGCAATGTTCTGCTTTAAGACTGCGGTACTAATTTTATCTTAAGACTATCTCCAGGTATTTAGCGAGTTTACATACTTGGGGAATTGTGTCTCAAGAATATGTAAACTGGACTTTGTACCTCTGATGCTACACTACTTCACAAACTGGGGTTTATATATATATATATATATATATATATATATTATATAATACGATGAAGGCTACATAGAGTGGTAAACTTGCCACAACAGATGAGAAGTCAAAAAATGGCAGTTTACTTAAGGAAAAGCACAGGCTCTGATGCAACTCCTTGGGTACGTGAACCCGACGCCCTTTAACGGATCACCACTAATGTTAGGAGTAGGTGGAGTCATGCCGATGTTGCAATAGCAGCCTGTCCCTGATGTTCTGGACCCCCCTTGAACCCTCACAGACTGCAAAACTATCATCTACGCACTCTTGAGTATCGAACTTTAACGCCTGGGACCATCTCCACATGACCATATTCGGCACGTGTTAGGTATGTATGTATAACTCAAACGAACCATATCTGTATGTATGTGCGTATACACAAAAGACCCATTTTCGATTTTATACTTGTGATTGAAAATTGATGACTCCATGGTGCTCTAGCCCGGCGGTCTCGAGACTGGAATGTTGATTCACTCTCTTGATTCAGCTGATGTGTTATCATGATCACGCTGCAGCCTTCGTGCCGATTGCGTCGGATAGACGGTATATTCTTTATAACATACTTCCGGCTTCTTTCTGATGGGAAAATCAGGAAATGCTTCCGAAAAGTGTGTTGGCCTCTCAGACAACAGGTGGATGTTGCCTTCTAAAGACCGGTGATTTTCAGCGTTTCAACAATTACTGTACAAGCATCATGGGAAACCTTTTCCCACAAAAGTGCCTAAGAGTTGCGTATGTAGGAAAACATCGTTTGGGATCTAAATCATCTAAACTCACATAGCACGTATACACTTGTTCTTCAATGACTAGGTAAACTGGGTTTCAAGAAGACAGCTACTTACGGACAGTTTTCATCCCAGGCCGCTACGGGCTGGCAGTGAACCATGGATAACGACGTCGACTACCAATTTGAAGACTGAAGATCCTGACCGTAGTCCACTGCAGCGTTCTTATGCGGTTTTGAACAATTCACAATCTCGTGACAGATACAGTAAATATCGGCAAATTCTACTTAGTAAAACTCCTCTCACTTCATTTCTAGCATCCTCCTTGTTAACAACAGTCTATACCTTTTTGTTCCCTTCGAGTTAACCTGTCTTCTGTTCATCCGACATTAGAGGCCTCAACACACATTACAACACTGACTCAGATTTTTTTACCCGATGAATCGCAGTAAATTGATTCGTCCGCTGTGCATACTATAGTCAACGAAACTGTACTGGTGTTTTTACACCGGCGCGAATCCGCCCTTCAACAAACTGGGTAGATTTCAAGACCTATGTACCCAGCGGAGCAGAACATCAGGGGGACCTGACGTATGGAGCAAGTGCGGGAGAGCGAATTGCCCATACATGCTATGACTCGTTCACAATGATACGAAAGTCGGCAAAGGAGGTGGTGTAGCTGTTTATTTGGCACGCACCTAAAGACATCGTGCATTCCTGACGGGGTGCTAACAGGTCTTCCAGAATCAGTCTTCCAAGTAGCTATCATCATTCAAAGCGTTATTCGTACGATTGGTGTGATCTGCAGATCGCCTTCTGTGCACAGAGATACCGGCATGACTGCACAACGCGCTGCGTAAGCCGCCATCTTTAGGTTACACTCTAACTTTAATAGAGGGAGCCAGACTTCCTGTATTACTTAGTCAGTACTGCAACATCTTCCTCTGTTGGGGGAATTCTTCGAGGAACTTGGGCTATTTCAACGCCATTTTGTCCTGACTGCACTCTTACCAACAGGGTTGCCCTGATAGGCAATCTGAAATAATTGCCTCACTTGGGCACGATGGTCACGGGAAAATTGCTTTAAGGTGACGAAAACGTACTTTCTAAAATATGAACATAAAGGCCTGCCACCGGGGGAATTTCAGAGGAATAGAGAGATGGCTCAGGAAGTTTGTACAGCCTGGCTCCATCATCACACACAGCCTATATCCTCACTGATAGCTCAACCTTGTTCCAGTAAGGTGTCCTCAATGTAGTAAAAACCGAGAAGCCTAATAAATGGAACCAAACCGCTGGTTATATTGACACACCCGACATAAACCCAACATCAGTTAGAATAGACTGAACTTGTATGTGTTCACTGTCATATGGCGCAATCGTGCTATGACTGCTGTAAAAGAGAATCGGTTTTTCTATCAACACAAGCTTACTCCGCAGCTGAAGGTAAACTCTTAGCTTTTCTGCTGCGAAGTCGCAGCACATACAAAAAGTAAGGTTGTCCCACAACTCCAAACCTCTAATTGGCTTACCAACACGGATGCAGAAGCGGTCAACATTCTCGGTGTACAGTACGGTAATGTACACACAACTGCAAACCACGGGCGACTTTTGGTCACATGAGCAGCAACTTAAATGAATTACCTCGAATATCCGTCATAGTTTAGAATCAAGTTGGAGAACCTGCTAACCTGCAAACCACTAGGTCCCGACTTGATGACACCTGTTGTGTTGAGAAGTTGTGCCATTGAACTGGAGCTGCTGACAGTACCTCTTAGTTGCTTGCTGTCAACCAGCCGTTTACCGAAAGTTCACATCCACACCTATCTCGTCGTAGAGCTCGCTCAAACTACCAACCAACAGCATTGCTTTCATTAGTCTCCGAACTAATGCAGAATGATTCTGGGTCAGGGTTGAAGATCTCAAACTTATCGCTAATGACTTCCGCAAGAGGTGTTTACGAAACTTCTTAATGCTCGTGACATATGGGCAATGGCTGCCGTCAGGACTAACCATTGATACGATTTGTCATGAGCTGTCTAAAGCTCTTGAGAGTGCTGGTCACTGCATCTTGCCACGGAAATCTCGTAATGATGTCCTCAATAGGCACTTACTCACGTGGCTTGCTGATTATCTAATTAAACGTTAGTTCAATGTCAAGGTGAATAGACAGCTGTCAGGGTGGTTTCCTGCCGACAGCGACGTTCCACAACAATCCATTATAAGGCCTCCGTTATCGATTCTTCTGGTTCTTAGACTGTCCAGCATTATCAAACCACCGATGACAAAATTCCGGCGAGTTGTAGGGTGGCCGGAAGATATGATAACCCTGTAGGACAAATAAAATCAGTGATTTATAGAAAATACTTCGCTGTTCATTGTTGACACGTTTAAAGTTATGCGCATTCGCCGTGAAAATTGCGAGGCCCAGGAATCTAGTGACGGACAATTCAAGGTCTGTCTACAAGTTGTACAACCGTGGCTAAAAACATAAGTTATCGTGAACCTCATGAAGAATTTGTAGAATCTTCCATTCTTAAGTCTTTCTCACTATTCCTACCCCAACAATCCACCCGCTTCTGGAGACGAACGTACAGACCTGTCGCCCCTATCTTAAAGAGGATTTGGCATATGGTGAAAGTATTTATACCAGTTGAAAGTCAGTTGAAAGTCAGTTGACCATAACTGTCAGAGTTTCATGGATTTTTTCAGTCAGCCTCTTTCGGGAAGAAGTATTGGACTCGAGTTTTGCTTTTCTTGGAGCGTACCATTAGTGCGTATTCTTGCCACAACCAGAGCTAGAACCTCAGCTGCGCTTTCATGGGGTAATCGTGTTGACGACCGCACTGCTGGCCTGATGCATGTTTAAATTGTGTGTAAGCACAGTGAACGTGTTCAAGGATGGAGCGTTAGATGAATTGTGGGGCTCAGAAAAATCTCATATCCAAGGTGACTATCAGAATTTGATCGATTCTTAATGAATTATGAACATCTCGTCGTAGACCTGTCTTACACATAAAGTACCCCCACACCCCGGGTCATCCAATGACACATCTATTCCATTAGGCAAGGATGAATGTCTAAAGGGTCACTTGCCGGAATTTTCATGGAATAGGCAAGTTGCTCTGCAGACAGAGCTGCTTCACACTTAGGGTCTATTCATGTTGGAACCCATTGTCCAACGTTACGGTCATGGTTAAATCGGTCGGGAGTTTTCAACTTCTACTCTATCGGCACTTGTGGGAGAGACAACTTGCACATTTGAAGCCACCTCCCATTTGTTTCGAGTAAAGATGGTGATATGCGGGTATACGTCCGTACGCTGCTGGTTATTCTTAAACATCGAGTGCAGTTACACTAACCGGAGACCTTTGATTTACAGGTCATCAAATATAAGCGTAATTGCCGAGAAGTAAACAGAGACTTCTGAAATAAGAATGTCAACTGCTGTGTATCCATATGATGCTTTTGATGCGTTGCTGAACGAAATTGTGAGCTATGCATCTAGTTCAACTCAAGGCGTAAGTTCTTACTAAAGCATGTGACATTCTCGTTTGCAGTCATTAAGATCTGTTGATCTACGCGACCAATTTCTAAATTCGCTCGGTTTTTCCGTCAGTCAGAAACTGATAGAACGGTGGGGTTATCTCGACTTGTCCATAACGCCACTGCAGTCTTACCAAGGACCATCCCCGATTTGTGACCGAACTGGATGTAGTGAAGTATGTATGCACCGACTTCTGGTCTTCTGTATTTCACAAACAAGTGGACACTCTGAAAACTAACTACCAGGTACGAGGCATCCATACCGTGATCTCTGTAGGACATGTATGTCTTATTTATATCGGACTTCTGCTTACTAGAGCGAATCTCTCGCGGACCCCAATATTTATCGGAAGCTGGGAAGGTATGAAACTATTTTCCATTATGTAATGCGTTTTATTTTAGTATCTAGCTTTCCCCACCGGATTATTAAAAGGTGCTCTAACAGCTCTGGGCCTAAATTGCTCGGTTTCTGCAGACTGTGAAAAGCTGCCCTCATGTGAGTTCTGTGCATTGTACTTGACGTATTTCAGGTAAATTCACAATAAAAATACTTCGTTCTGGATAACTGTCTGCTCCCCTCTAAACTCATGTTCAGTTCTCCATTAACTGTGATAAATAAACAATTCAGTCGCTCTGGCCGGGTTTCGTTTTACGGCTGGTTGGGGCATAGTTTGTCGGGTTACAAGTTCAAACTGATTTCGACAGGAAGGACTGTAGTTTAAAATGATGCTCATGTTCCTAAGTGTTCACACAGACACAATCTAGTTCCATCAAGGAGTGATAGTAGATGAGACTGATTAAAATCAGCGATTGTTTGTTCGTGATCCGTTGTACTGCCGGTTAATTCCGAAACGAAATCATGTACACCACCGATAGGTCGCCGTTTGTAATGTCTGTAACTTCGTTTACACCTTCAAGGACGCACGAAAAGCATGCGAGCATACTCTGTGTGCTGTTCTCACGAGTTAGTTCTGGTTGGGTCTACGGGGAACTGTTCAACAGATTGTCAGTTTCCCCATTACGGCATTCATTTTGAGAGTGCCAACTCATCACCCACCACATACCGTTTTGTTTGTGAATGGTCGGTTAGGTTAGACGTGGCAGCCTAGTGGCCAGCGTATGAATTGGATTCGGGGTGCTAAGGCAGTTACACGGAAGCCTGCTTCAGCAGGGGACTCTCGGCCTCCTGGATGAAGTCCGAAGGATATTAAACACCTTTAGTTGAGGACTTTGTTTGATGTGGTGAAAAGTAGAGATTAATGGCGCTCGTGTTGCGAACCTCACCATCGTTGTAATTTTTCTTTTTTCGCCCTCTACGCTTCTTTCATCTCGCAAAATACTTTTCTACTTATACTGTGACACGTTTGCCACTCCATGTGGTCTTCATGCGTTAAATAAATATCGAATGTTACGGTACTCAGTGTCAGCTGAGACCAGAGGTCCTGGTTGAACCGACACAGTATCACTAAACAATCCGCACTTTACCAAGTGCTTCGTTGGAGACTTTTCAACCTCAAATTGCTTGTTCGGGGTCACTTTTGGGACGCAGATTTAATCTTCGTTTGGTGAAGGTCTTTTGCTAGTTCACACCTAGAATTTCCGTAATCGACGGCGGATATGGGAAGTGAGACTAAGAAGGTTTTCGTCCGTCTAGGTAATTCTACTGAAACTCACGGTGACCGTCAGAATAGTGTTGCTCTACGGCGCTGAAATGACTGCTGAGAGCAGAGTCAGTCGGTTCCAAACAGTACCCCACGGCGAGACTCGAAAGAGTTCACTAGCTTTCAAACGAGGCCGGCGATTTTAGGCGCCGTGAAGTTTGTCGTGTCGTTCGGGAATGGTGACTTGATGCAAAAAGGTGAGAAGCTATCAGTAGGTTTATCACTGTAATCGCTTAAAATGGATATCGCAGCGATTAGTCTAATCCAACGTGGTAAGCATTGCTTAGGCTGTCTATGAAGTAAGCATAGTTAATAGAGCTAGTAAGTTAACGCACCAAGTAATCCATCCTTCAGATGCCATTTTACTGTCGTTTGTGGATCCGTTATTTGCTCGCAGGATCCAAGAGTTTCGATGTTGACTGTTGAGGGTCGGATATGAGCGATTTGTTTGTGAAGTACTCGTCGTCATTTGACTCTATACAGCGACTGTTCCTTGTTTACACAGCTAAATGGGGGCTAAGCGTCGTCATCTGTTAACGTACTGTTCTGTTGTACCGAACTTTGACAGTCTCAAAGATTGTTTCAAAAACAAGGTGTAGCGAACGAGCTTGTTTACGACTATTCACCACCGGGTCAAATACATGACGTTTATATGGGACAATTTTTTCAGGTCGAAAAGAATAGAACGGGTACTGAGTTCAAATAAGGTTGACCCAGCCATAGAAACATTCCTGATGGGATGATGTCGAAATTAAGGCACAACTAAGACCCTTACCATCCAAATGGTCGAGTGCCACCGAATTGGGACTGACCAGTGGACACGTTTGGTTCTATTTCGTATTCGTTTACATCGTAGGAATTGTTAAGTAAATGCTGGTCTGAGTCCCGGACGGAAAGATAGTAATTAGTTTGACAGTCCCCTGTGCACATCCCTCATTACTCCTGATAGCAATTCCTGTTCGTTTGGGATTCTGCTGTGGGGTTTTTAATTTCACCTGCAAGACATTCAATCTCTTATTTGTTGGTACCGTTTCGGATTGCCTTACATAGGTTAGTCAATACTCGATGACAGCAACTGTGAGTCCACGATTACAGATTCGGTCATTGGCAATCCCGAATTTTGTTGTTGTTTATGCTATTGAATAACTCGCAGCAGCGGATGTCATTTCAGACTAATACAACAAGTGAATCAGCATACATGACAAAGATAAGTGTTGTATTTGTGTAAAACGAACCACACCGTTCACCCAAACACGCCGGCGACTGTGCTACACTGCTACATCGTTGACCGGGGCTGGTGAACATACTTCCGAATGGATCGTTTTATGGAAGAACGCAACTTCCCGTAGTATTGTTACCAGATAAGCATACCAAACTGAACTCTGGTTCGGACATGAAAGTCTAGTTTATTGCAAAATCAGAAAATCTTTGTAGAAACTTTATGTAGATATAAATAAATATAAACATCTGAGGCAAATGAACCTTCGAAGACAACCTTATCTGGCTTCCAACTTTCCTTCAGTCCTTTCCAGTATGTCATGGATTGTCAGGGATTGACCTAGAGATAGTCACATGTCAAGCAATTCGATTTACCTGGCGGAACATTGTACGTTTTCTGGATGCCATCAGGATTAGACGGTGTGATACAATCATCATCAGGATTTTTCCTCAAACAAGTATCTATTTCAACGGAGCTAAAGAACGCCACGGACTGAAAACAGACGTGAAAAGTGATAGCTTGCTGAATGGGAATGGATAGGAAATACAGTAGACCCATGTGCACCAATTAGTCGTCAAACATGACTAGAGAAAATAAACATAGTGCGATGGTCATTAATTATATCTACCGACTGTTGCACACAGAAGTGGGGATATTTTAAAGGAATGTTCTAACCCCGTCTAATATTTTACTAATTTTGTAAATGTTGGAACCAGTGAACGTTCGTACATCATATTATACACTTGCTTGAAAGAACCAAGTTGGTTGCTAAGTAGTATGTAGAGTGGCTCATGAAACTCCAGGATGCCCATTCTCAATGTTTGCTTGAGAAGGCGGATTCGGTCAATAGAGGGTCAGAAAAGTCCATTTTGAAAACACTATACTCCACATCGGACGCACGGTCTCAACAAACCGAGCGGTCATACATGCGAGAACAGGGTTGTGCAGATTCTCAAGCGGACTTCAAAAACGTTTTATAGACTGTCCCCTACATACACAAGAAGGGTAACGAGAATGAAAGTAGTCAACGGCAAATCGCATACAAAAGGAAACCAACCTCGGGTAGGTCACGCATTCCAAGCTGATAGGCAAAAAACGCTCTGGTCAGGAGGTTACTTATCTAAATGGGGGAAAAAAATATTTTTGAGGGGCGAATTTTAATGTGTAGTCTAGAAATAAAGAAGGGAGCTGGACTAATCGCTGAGTTCCGACGGTAAATTGCTCATATAGAATACAAAACCTCAATAAACAGTGATTCGTTAGCCTATGTCTGAATGCTGTTTTATTCCTATGGTACTCAACATTGTCATTTCTGTTAGGAAGGGGTTTGATTTTCTTCCATACGAAGCAAGTGATTTTCCAATCATGCAAACTAGGCACCTGTAACTCGGTTGTTTGTTTGCAACGTGTAGGCACCTTGATGCTGTATATTAGGTTCCTTCACTTTTCTCTCTCTTCCTGTTGTATAGCAGTTAAGAATCAATGAGAACCACTGATGTATTGTTGTCTATGACGATGTTGATGATGAGGCGTCGTACTGTATAGCATCTTCGGACGAATGACTGGAACATGTTGGAACTTATCCAACAAAATAAAACCCTGTCAGTGATCACTGTCGACAATCGATCGACAATGAAAAGCCAACACTGAGCGCGTTGACCCCGTATATTATTATCGACTCTGGAAAATAGAGTGTATAGAGAGATACGTCAAGCTAGCGAGGCACGGTGCGAGTTGTGTTTTTAGCCCCGGACCGGATGATACAAAATGGGTAGCTTGACTAAAACAAAAGCAGGTGCAAAACCAAAATAATCGAAAATGTACAGATGAATGCGACTATCAAAATATTATTTAGTATAGTCGCTACAAACAGGATGTCAACATTTCGTGTAATCACATCATCTGCTTATTTAAAACAATATTTTAAATATTAAAATTCATTCGAGTACTCATTTATGTCTTTTGAGTATATCATCTATCGGTTCACATCAAAGCATCTTCAGGGTAACGTACTTGGAGGGCTAAAGCCACTCGGTTTGCCGCATCAGTCCGACACAAATATCGAACTTCGTCGTGAATACTGATACACAGACGGGTTGGCAATTGGTACTTTCGAATCAGCCAACTCATCACGAGCAGCATGCAATGCAAATAGTCCACGGCCGAGCTCTGAACCACCCAGTTGATTCGGCTTGGGAGGAACTGAAACAACCCGGAGAGCGAACATACAGACACTGTGAGTTAAACGGTATACAACCAGTACCAGTCGGGACCACTTTTTAGCATACTTTTGATGCGAGTTATCACGTATCGTGGCGACAACGATTAGAGGATCTTGCGCCGTTTTGTGTCACTCGTGCTAAGAATAGACATTTTTGATCTGTTATCCCTACCACAATGATGCGAGTCTACCGTATCAAATTTAACCGACAGTAATTGCTGCTGTCTGAAATCCTGGTTACCAGTGCTCGATCGCCAACATCTGGACGCAGTAAGCTCACTCAGTATCTTTGAAACTACCATGCTAAAACGGTGAATCAAAGTTATTTAGCTTTCTGGGCATTGACCTATCACGCGTTAGGTGGAGGAACTCAGTGCTGTACAAATCTGACTGGCTGGCTCTCGAGTTTTCTGAGTATGTTGACAGTCTAGGTGAAGGAGAGCTATATGCTGTTGGATAAAATACAGCGCAACGGGGCTAAACGCCCTGCTGGCCAGATAGCCGTCCAACTAGTGCACGCGTGCACAACCACACAGCTGGTTGAAAATACTCAGATTGGACACCGCGGTAGTATTGTTATTTTTCATGTTCTTGTTTCGTCGACTCAGTCATGGCACCGTCCCATAATTTTTATCTAATTACTGCTGATTTATTTGATTACCTGTACATACTCATAAGTATGGTAACCTGGAACCCTTATGGTTTAATGTATAAGTGCGTGCATCTTTCAGACGATAACATGAACGCTTTAGAGCTACACCCCTAAAAAACCCGAAAATTGTAAGCGTAAGTTTAACGTTGGGGTCTAAGTAGAAGGGCAACACAATAGCCGCTCGCACTTTATGACTAGGTAAGCGCATAATCAGTTGCATCAAGAAGTACCACGTCTAGCGTTGACGAAGAAGAAATAATTGGAACAAATACCTCCGTATCACATTTACTTTACACGCAAACAGTTGTCTCATACTACTTACATCTTCTTTAACCAATCTGGGATTGAGTGCGCGTGTCAGTTGGGCTTTGAGCACAGGAGTGCGTGGTTCTGAGCTTCTTGCAATGCTTTCCAACTGGTTGAACACAGCCGACTCAGTGCCCCCGTGCCATTTGCTCAGACTGATATCAACGTCTCTGGAAAAGTGAGATCCACTGCGTTTTTCCCTGTTCTGTGCAACGTTACGATGTCCATTGACTCGCTGACCCTTGGTCGTACGTATCAAGTGACTGGCTTTCAGACTGGCTTGTTCCGGCTGAACAACAAAGAGGACAAATAGTGAGACAAATGCGATGCTGGCGCGAATACCTCTGTAAGATTGAAATGAACCCAACCACCACGATTTTCAGTTTTTACTCACATCCGTAGGTACTATGGTTCGGACTGGCCCATTTTAAGCTCAAACGGGACGTATCCTTTCTGATAGATGTGAAACTAACACGAAGCTACCAAACGGCTTACCCAGAGAGGGGGTAATCTGCATGTGACTCCCAGTAGAATTTAGAGTGGTGCTTCTAAGATCTATCATATTGGTACGATTGAATGCGCAGTGATAAAATTGGATCCGTTAGCATTAACTGAACCTACGGTCGGAGGACGCTTCAACTAGTATTCCTCCTGCGAAAAAGGTCAGATTCTAGGCCTTCTACTGTCAAGTGCAAACTGTAGACCCACAGACATGGAAATATTCAGTCATGATTAAGTAGTCCACTATTTAGTGGACATCACAGCTATTTAAACGAATATATTAACAGCAGCACCCAGTTTAAGAAGCAGATTTCTGAAAAGCCAACAGAGGCATAAAGATGAGGTTGCTAGAATGTTTGGACATCTAAGATCTGAAGGAAACCGGTGGCAAGCAGAGTTGTAAAACCGCAAATTCAATGAAAGCTTGTATGCGACACTGAGTTTAGAAGAAACGTACCGTGAGGTTAGAAAATTTTGTTAGTAAATGTTTGGTGAACTGGAAACCAGAACCGTAAAGGCGTGCGTAGTTGAGCACTTTGGCTTCGTTGCGAGTGATCCCTGTGAGTTGTGCGGTCTTTGTGTGCAAGTCTGTACCGTCTGCTTTGCTACCCTCCAAGGTCATCCAACCGTATGGAGTTGCACCTGTTTGTAATCGAAAGGAGATAAAGATGAGTGAAACAAATTGTAACGCTCACCAACTCTGCGAACAGGCCGAATTACATTGCAGCCCTCAATTCGACACAATGGAAAAAGTACCTTGGGAATTTATGATGATGTGACTTGACCTGACAATCAATGATCTCATTTTGCCTGCCTCAATGCCATGTATGTGTATGCATGAATTCATTAGAGAGCGTGATTTCTTGAAGAATCGTGTGGCTACCGATATAAACGGAGGTAATTCACGAAAGTATATCGGGTTCATGATTTACATGAAATTTACAGATTAGAGAAAGCTGACGTATACCTTAATCCTATGTTGGACGGTCTAGAGAAGTAGATGGACTGTTTCGGCTTCAGGTGGTCAGCAATATAAAGATTATGAACGAGAAATTAGGGATAGTGAGCGGAATAGAAACACAAAAACTGCCCGTGAAACATACGACAAGAGCACTGCAGAATACGACAGAGAGCAGCTGGCTAGCCTCCACAATGACAGGTTAACCAAGTTACGTGGATGAACTGTCTGATCTAAACTTATGCGTCCTATCTGCGCATGAATCCAACTACCGTTGATGCAGTTACCATAGCTTGCTAAGTTGTTTCAAGCAGGACGCCTGGATGCTAAAGGAGAGTTAGCTGCCATTCAAACGGCTCACTTGATATTGCAAATTTAGCGAGTTAGCCCCGAGCTACTTATTTTCGCTGGTCGCAAGTATTCATCTCAGAAGATGCTAGGGTTGATGGGGGATTCTATATACTAAAATTAAGGCTTCTCTGGTATGTCGGTAGCTGTTGAGAACTGTCCCAATTTCCACATCCCATATAGATAGGGAAGGAAACGTGTCATCGTAACCCCGTTTTGAACCTCCACACTTTACCTTTTCAATAAAAGTGATGTTCTTCACGAAGTATGGATAACAAGGTGACGAATTGAACATAATACCGAAACCGTCCAAACAGTCTGGTGAATAATCCAGGTGTCGAGTTGGTCCTCTTTCGGATGCGGTAAATCAGCTTAAATACGACATCTCTATGGATTCTGTTATCAGGGTCGACAAAATGCAACCAAAATTGGGCTGGAGATCGTTTGTTTCTGTTCGGTCGTCACGCAAACAGGGGGTTGTTCGTGTATTATCTTCAAAAGGTGCCTTAATGTACGATCGGTGTAGCCTGCTTCATGGGGAGAAGGAAAATTAGCAAATGTAAAACAAAGCGGCTCTATCAAACATTAGTTCTTCCGTAATGAAGGTGCCCGATTGGCTTGAAGGTGAACGACTGTTAATATTTCAACTTGAAAAGCAGCCTTCGGAGCCGTATCGAGCCCTTCAGGTGGAGATAAACTCGGGATATCTTTGTACGAGGACCGTTTACACCCAACAAAACTTCATAGTGTGGCTCCGACTACTGCATGTCTGAGGACCGTGAAAATGTCAGGGTATCCGGTGATACGAAACTGTTGCGGTAAAAGCTTGAGCTCTGATGTCCAGCATGTGCTTACGACGAGTGTTATAGATTCGAGTTACTAGATATTCCCATCAAAATCCGTTTCCGCTTCACTGGTACCAAGTCGTACAGTGAATACTCCAGTTCATTTCCTGTGAAAATCTCGTTAAATTGGTGCAGCTGGACATTTGAGTAGTGAAACATCTGGAGGAATTACCCTTTCGCACTATTGTGCAAATGACACGTACTGAAGTAGGACATTTTAAAAAACCGAACATCGGATTTTTTATCTTAGACACACGGAAAGCAATCTTTTCGTTAGAAGCAGAAATAATCAACATTGTCCAAGCTTTGTTCAACGAGATTTCGAACTGAACTTGACGGTAATGAAGACCAGCGTCATGGATAGACAACTGGTCGCACTCAGTTAAGACCAAACAGAATGCAGCTTTGCAATCAAGAACTCAACAAGCGAGTGAGTTCCAGACATAGGGTGCGCGTAAATAGGCGAGAAAGCTGTTACCCTGAAAACCTATGCTAGCGTCCCCGATCAGTGCCGCGATCCACATTTCTTGGGAGTCCACGTCAGCACCCACGAAACAATAACCGGGTGGTGATTGTACCATCGCTTTGATCTCACTACCCAGACGATTGCGATCCGCATTGCTGGCCGTCAGCCAAAGTGGTTCCACCGCACGTCGTGAAACAGTACCGGCCGTAATCACTTGCGGCAAAATGGCTCCATAGCGTTTGTCGGGATTGAACTGTGAATCGCTGCGGTTCGGCGGTTGGAGAATAGAGGAGTGAAAATTGTAAACGAACAGAGCATACAAATACAGTGGACAGCATCAATTCACCAGCAATGAAAATTAGACTAAAATGATATCACGGCACCACTGAAGCGGTTTATAGCTTTGTGATGCCCATTTTCATCCAGACACTTAATTCTGCGCTAACAATTATCTGGGATAATGCAATCATCCGAATATATAAACGTCTCCACTACGAGATTTTTACTTGTGTGAACCAGATTATTGAAAATACTCTACACAACGCGATAAAAGATGAATCAGAGGTATTCTCTGCTGAGCAATCATAAGATTTACGGGAATATAACGCAATTTTAGAGTTCCGGTAATATATGAACGTGTATCTAAATTCTAATTCTACGAATAGGAAGCCACAATTTAAAGGATTGGAATGACTGGTGCAAATGTGGAGAAAACTTGAAAATGATGACCACCGAGGTAGCTGTGGCAGCGGAACAAAACGTTTTGATTACACAGGGAACCATGGCACCTGATGACCGAAACCTCAATAAACTGAAGGATGCTCCATGCGAATAAGGTGATTAAATATTGATGAGGCTAGGTATCACCCGTCAGCCTCTATACAGAAGCCTGGCGTTTATGGTCGGTTGTTTGGAAACGTGCTGCTTAACGCGAGCATGCTGTCGACTTTTGGAGCATCTTTCAGCATCTGAGACTTTAGCGATCAGACAGCACAACACTGTGCCCAAAAATAATGTTTTAATGCCATAGCTATCCGTCATAATTTTTCACTTATGCGTCTAATCTCTTAAGGCTCTTCATGAATCTATATTTTGATGTTTAAGACAGGCTGTAACTGAGAAAAATCAGAGCAACATGCGATCACAATTGAACACGAGTGAGAAAACAGACCGATCGATGTGCGAATAACACCAAGTGATAGTTCGCAACGTGAGTTCGTTGAAGTTGACAAATAGTGTTGCATTTATTGAATTTCGTTTAGTAAATCTAGCATTCTGTATTTGATGTGATTTCAAATTCGCTGACTTGTATTTAGGTATTTTGTAGAGAGTTGGTTCCAAAGTTGCGGCATGCGGCGAACAGTTCATATGAATTCTGTGCCATGGATGCAAGCGAAGAACATGCCCGTTTTCTTTATATAGCCAGCGTGTGTACACAGGCCTAGTGGCTAGGTCATGTATTAAGAATGCCAGCTAGTTGCTTGCCCCATCGAGCACTCTTCGCCGACGCTGAAGTGGACTGGCGTAAGGTGCTAGGTTGACAGATGATGACCTGCCACAAGGAAATGAAATCGTTCACCAAGGGGTTTACCACTGTAAGTCGGATCCGACTTCCGGACTGAAGACCTCACGACTCACAGAGTCGGTGGATGGAGACGTTAAGTGAGATGGCGGCTAAAGGTGCTCACTGGCGTGAATGTTGCTGTTGTTCAGTAGAGTTGCTAATGAAACGAGTGCATTTAATAACACGGAGTAGTGAAAGCCGTAAGGAAGCTGTTTTGCTGATGACGCCTTTTTTACACTTATAGCTCGGTTGTTGGTTTGCAAGGTATAGGCACCTTGCTGTTAAATGTTTGAATATGGGCAGCTATTTAAGTAGTTAGGTGCCTTTCTCTCCTCTTCTTTCTTCTTGCACAGGGTCTGTTTTTTTCTTCACATTTGTATGACAGTTGAACATCAGTGATAACCATAGATGTATGGCTGTCTATGATGATGATGTGTGTTCACGAAAACTTGTTTGCCATTGTTTGACATGCTTTCATGTCACCCCGATTGGTTTGATGACCTCTTGTCCTGTTGGCTGGCGGTCATTTTGTGTGATCGCTTTTTGGTTGCTTCATTTCGAACGGTTTTTCTGCTCGATACTCTGAATATCTGGCTACTCCACACTAAAGATGAAGGAACATGTTTACCATGATTTTCGACAAAGTACCGTATGGATTTCTGACTTAGAAAACAGTGCTATTAACACGATCGTTTGAATCAGTGTTGCTGGAACTATTGAGTAAGTGCCACCGAATGGAGTATTCTAAATCGCCAGGAGCGATTCAACATCAAGCGAAGGGCCGACGCTTAGTAACTGAAAGCAGATTCAAACAAAGAGAGGGAAACCGCTTGCATGACGTGTTTTCCACGGTTCGGGAGGTGACTAAGAGCCGCGGTTACGCCAACTACTTAACTTCTCCCCAGTGTCGGTGTGGTGTTAAGTACCATAAAGATGTGAATTACTCACGTTATCTGTGTTGGCTAGCTCTCCTGGACACACTCTTCATACCACGCTTTGCATAACGAGGCAAACTGACAGACGAACATCAAGCTGGATCAGACGTTCCACTGAATTATATTACAGTAACGGAGCTGGTAATGAGCTGAATGGGTAACATCTCAGCGACGCAGTCGCACCTAAGTAAGGATCGATTCGTAATGGGCACTTTTGAACAATCTGATGAAACGCGGATACGTGGCGATGTATGGAAGAAAAACTTGGTGCAGTATACTGGCCGGAAGTTACGGTCGACAGCACCAACAAAACCGAACAGATGGATTCGTGGTTCGACAACTTACCGTCTGATTTCCTGTGGTAAAACTGCCTGAGGTAACCAAACAGCCATTTGGTCTCTGAATAAGTGAGAAAGGAATAAACAGTCAGGAAAACTGTGATGGTATTGGTTCAAAATAGAAAAGTCAGGAAAATGATTGCCGATTTTCATGTTTCCGTCTCTTGAGACCAAACAAGCAAACTATCAAAAATAAACGACCGATGAAATAGAGAGAAAGAAGGCTCGTAACGTCGGATCCAACACTGCCACTTTCAGATCCGCAGTAGTGATCATTCCCATCGGCTTAGGAAGCGATATGTTTCTGCGCGGAACGTCAGCGGAATTCGCCACCATACGCAGTCCTCCTGGAAGCAAACCAACATTCCGAAAACGGTCAGCAGAAGTGAGCACGCTCAACCAACGTGACTCCCTAGTTGCTCCATCAAGCTTTCGGCAGCCAAACCTAATCGAGGTAACCTGGCACACGGGAATCTACAACACCGGGAATTGAATGTAGTTGAGTGACGTTGTGACCTGGTGCAACAGCGTAGACAGAAAATACTAGAGTATGAGGAACATTTATTGAAATATCAGTCGCGTGACTGAAGACACGGGAACGGAACACAATAAATTACGCAACTGGACAGCGCTTCCAATACACCATGCAGGTAAATCAACTTGAAAAGTGGCATCTACCGATTTTATTGAACGTAACCAACCGGGACGCGATCAGGTGTGAACTCATACAAACACATTTGTTCGAACCATAGTTATGACTTTGAGTAAACTACATTAACAAAAAGTTCAGCCTAATCTTACTTAACACGTTTAGAATAGCTTTGCCAAAAGGTAGCGTGCACCCGATCTTGCAACAGCCGATTAGCCAAGCCTGCTGAAGGAGCCGCGCAGTTCGAATTTATAGGTTCTTCCAGGATCCTAGGATGTTCATCAAATGAATCATTATAAGCACTGTGCAGGCGATTGGTTGAAATGTGAACTTGGAAAGAGCGTGACAGAGGAGATCCAACTGGTAGACCTTCACCATTCTGAAAGACAGAAGTTTAAATAAACATAAGACTGCACAGATTGATTGAGTTAAGTATACGGACTCCACCTGGTTTTTGGCCTGTAAACATTTTCGAAGAAATGGCAGTATATCTAACTTCAACCAACAGTAACCAATTGAGAGAGATGTAAGCACGACTTGGTTAGATGAAGAAAACTATGGACAGATGGAAAGAGCAGGACTTCAGGTGGTCCAAAAAATGGGCAAAATGAGCCTGGGTACATGCGTGTCAGAACACCACAGACGGAAGCGAATAAAAACGGTTATTCATCTTGCAAGTTGACATCAAAATCGCCAATAAAAATTGCGGATAAAAAGCCAATTACAACTGTCCAAAGCCTTGGATGATCTACGACAGCAGTTAAACAGCACTTGGTGGTGATTAGCAATTACTGCATGCACTGAAACGCGTTTAGTTTGCACAACGTTTGTTGGAAACTGATGTCGAATAAATAAATAAACTTTACTGCCATAGGCATAAAGGGAATAATGAGAATACGAAAGCGACGGTATAAGACTGGCACAACGTCACAAAGGTGCAATCAAGGTGGGTAAAAACCAAGCGCTATCGCAAACCATTGTCCAGTCCTGCCCACCTACTTTCATTGGGCACGCTGTGACAGGTTTACCGTGCTCGTTGTACAGTGCTCTATCACATGCTTTCCGTGTATTACAGGATGGCGAAAATGGGCGCCTTTATATCTCCAACCGTCGAGCCCTTTTGATTTCCTTTACATCACCGAATTACATAGAGAGTAAACACCAGCTACGCGTACGTAAGTACACAGTCCATACACCCACTACAGAACGCGATATACAAGTGTACGAAAAAAAGATCATTCTTATCATGTTTCACCTCGTGTGGCAGGTGGTGAAACCAGCACATGGGTAAAACGGGATTGACCGTATCGACCGCCTTCCGACCGCCACTGACTCGTCGAGATTTCGTATGTGATTGCATTTTAGATGGTCCATCCAGCTGATAGCGTTTATCATCTAACCAAAAAGAGGAGCCTCGCACCTGAGAAAAAGAGAAAGAAGGCAGATAATCCAATGGCAAAAGAGCAATCGATAGCATGAGACAAAATATACTCAACTTCAAAAGATTCTCCGGGTGCACTCTACAGTAGTTGCTTTACAGCAACACGAAAATGACCAATGTTGGTATACCTCCACATTCGTGACTGTTTGATCCGCTGAACAAGGCAGTCAGTGGTGAAAACTGATCGAACGATCAGTCAATAAGACTAGTAGTCAAGACTCCTAAGGCCAGTTAGGACTGCAATAAGGAACTTATAGAAAGTTAACTATTACTGGATGAAAAGTTACTCACTGCGGAAGATATAACGGCATTCCAGCTTTGTTATTGGAAATGACAGCCAGAAGCAGTTAGCTATCAGTCAGCGGTGAGGTACGTGAAATCAGGTTTGATGCATCTCATGCCATTCATGAGATACAGAATTTATGCTCATTCGAATAATAACTCCCACATTCATGTGTCACTCTCAAGTTCACAGCTTTATACATTTATAGCCGCAGTGGCGTTATTGGTAAACTGTTGTCATTGTCTTGCCACATCGTAATTCGAGCATAGTGAACGGTCGGTCAAGGCTTATAATATTCGATCGGGACATTCGTTCAACGTAACGTCCGATGTAACAATATGATTCATGCGTTACCCATCGTCTGCCACGCCGCACCGTATTTTTCGGTATTTTAACCCAATGGTGCAAGACACGTGGCGATCGATCGATGACCCAGCAGAGTAATCAAGCGTGTAAAGTGAAGATAGTGGTGATGTGTAACGTACTAACGTGTTAGTATGGATGAACAGAGCCCGTTTTGTGCAAAGGATTTGGGTTGAATGAATTAATCGGTACGAGGTAAACCAATGGCGCACTGAAGATCACAGCCGCTACTACTTGAGCACACTGGGATGTCAGCGCAGTGATCAAGCTGGGTGACATTCTGACGCGGCATCGGGTTTTGTTATAGTAAGCACACAAGTAAAACAGATTGTTTAAGTGTTTCGCACATTAAAACAAACACACTGAACAGGGCCAACCAACGGGAAAGCTGAGGCTTCGGGAGCAGTTATATTTCCCCATATTACTGCTACTTCTCGTCTGTAAAGTAATCCACGGAAACAAGAAAACTGAGATTAGTTACCGCTACAAGTGGTGCCTTCAGTCTTCATTTCGGAAAGCAGCAAGTTTCTAAGATATCCGATTGCTAGATTGTACCATCTTCAATGTTGGGGACCTCGTGACCAAATTGGCCAACTGGCCGATAATCATCACCATCACAGACAGCATTACCTCAGAGATTCTCATTGACGCTTAACTGCCATTCCTGGTCGAGAAAAACGGAAAAAATGAAGGAAAAGGAACCTGACTATGATCGGCTAGAAAGTTATCACAGACGGTCCAAGATGACGTCGACAGCCCATATTCCGATTGGCTAGGGGTAGCTAGGCTTGAGTTACAAGTCTCTTTAAAGTTCCACACCAGGCAGTTCTATGTGCCCTCGAATAATTGTAACAGAAATATGATTTACAGTCCTAATTGAGCATCTTATACTCTAGAATAGTACGCAGGTAACAAAGATCAGAAATGTCGCTGCTACCGGGGAAATCATAAGACGGGAAAACGAAACATCTCAAATCTGAACGGATGATTTAATGGAAGATTGATAACCGAAAAGTACCGTTTCCCTGAAGGCAAAGCTCCGACGCTTTTCTGCAGGACGGAGTTGGAAAATCTTTGACACTCGGACGATCCCATTTGTCTGAACATTAATCGTACTTTTCACACGTCATCCTGCGTTGCCAGGCGGGTCAGAAAAGTGACCTCGTACTTTCCAAACCAGGACTTCGACGCCACAACACTGTCGATATTAAACAGAAATTTGAAGATACTGCCTATGACAGTATCCACTGACGGTTATGTCTAACTTTCAAGAACAGTTAAGGAAACTTCACTTGCCATCCTCTAGGAAAGAAGTTCAATCAGCCTCTGTTGAGAATGCCCGAACTGCTTCTGCTGATAGTGAGGTGAACAGTGAACTTGGTCAAACTAAACCGTCATTCTTCAGTCAAATTGTGTGACTAACTTGTTAAAAAATTTGAGGGAACGTGATCGAACGTTAACTTACACGGTCGCTATCATAGGGGAATTACCGGAAGACTGAAGGCAGTTAAATGTATCACAAGCGATGACCTAGTATATGACGTGTCTTGTAATTATGAGGAAAACCAGTGACGAGGCGGCAGAACACACATTAGTCAATTAGCCTTCAATTCGACTGGTTATTGGTTCCACCAGCTTGACATTGGCACCCTGAGAGATATGTAATCTGAAATTTGGAGAACTTTGAAAAACGAAATCAGAAATGTCAATTTCACCACAGGCAGCAAGAGATAGGAGGGCTAGAAACCTTAAATTTGGACAGTCCAGTTAAATTCCCATTGAAAACCGAGTCCATATCGCGAACAGAAGAAATTACCTCATACAAATGGAAAGTATTCCATGTTAAGCAACAAAAAAAATCATGTATATGGAGTTTGGCTCCTCAAACTAATTTTGCAAGCAGGTAGGAATATTATAAATCACTTGAGGATTTGGATCTCCGTAAATATCAAAAGGAACTGTCTGAAATATTAAGGCATATGCCTAAACAGAACCAATGATAATCCGACATTGACTAAGTAAAAGGCGTTATGGATGACCAGTTTTCACGGTTAACGATTGCAAATAGAAACAAGTCTAATAGACTGAACGCGCAGGCTCAAAATTTTACACTGTAGACGGAAACAGTAAAAAGCAGACGTACAAAAGAGCAGAGAAACAAGCGCATATCGCGTGACAAACCTGCATCTCGCCCAAATGTTCGTGGACCGATCCGTCGAATTTCTGAGGTGAAGAAAAACATTACTTTAAGCCATATGTCGACAATCCGTCACAAGAAAGTAATAATGAGGATTTCGAGATGTGTAGTGTCTGATCACAAATAGGAATCGCGCGACCATGTTTGTCCTTGTTCTGACTCACTAAACAGAGATAACCATTAAGGCCCAAGCCGGCAACTTTCCTGCCAGACATCGAAACTCTTATCCACTCGGCTACCAGGGGCACATGAGTACTAGAAGGTTTTAACCGCCGTCACAGGTTCACAACGGTAGCACATATACTAAACGAATAGTCGGTGCCACTATTGAATAGCCCGTAAAAGTGCACTAACCGGTTTGACGGTCGCTACCTGATCGGAGCAGTCTGGCAATTGTTTGGCACCCAATTCGCGAATCATATCGATCGTGGCCGACAGACTGGCGCGATCTTCATACTCCAAAGGCATGGCGTTCACACTGCGTTCCAGTTCACGCATTAGATGGTCGTCTAAAGAGCTGGGCGACGAACGTCGACAGTAGGCCAAAGCCCAACTCCCATCTTGTGGGTGTGGTGTGTCGCCATCGCTCAAATTGAAGTCGTTGAGTAGTTGCTGTTGCATCGCACGCAACCAGTAGGACAAATAAGTTCTGTAGTCGTGACAAAGAAAGAAAACGATACAGGATGAACATCACGATACCTGGAATCTAGTCGAACACAAATTAAACCCGTGGTGGGATTCCTACCCGTGACAGCTTGGATACTAACTTACAAAGGTATCTCAACGACGGTCTAGAGCAAAGGTTAAACCAATACCTTGAATCGTCATTGTCGAGGCCAGTTTGCACGTCTAGCTTAGCAGCCTTTTCTTGGGTCTGTATCACGTGGTGTGTGCCCGTGTCTGCCTGTTTTTTTAGCTGTTCCGATCTGAGTTCAAGCTCGCCTGCGTGTCTGTGATTCGATCGCATCGAGTCAGCTGAAACATTCAAGTCGGCTTAGTGCGGTGAGGGTGACAGTGCGCGCGCGCCTTCCTATGCGCAAGCGGTTGTAGGGCCGGTGTCTACGTTTGGGCGCGCATGCACTGATGGGGCCAGTGAGCATCACTTAGGCCAAACAATGATAACGGCTTGACACGTGATGCGCTGGGTGGGGGTGAGAAAACGGTCGAGCCCTAAAGTTGTGTTTCACATAGTGGTTATTGCTGTGTTGACAGGCTGACGAGTAACTCAATTTTACGTTTTTTTAAGTTGCGTTGATTCATATATTCGCAGAACGGCCGAAACTTGCAACGGAGGGTGGCGGAGAACATCCCCAAATGCAGACAATACCTTAGCGCTTGTCAGCATACCAACGCCCGAAAAGAATTCCAGCGTATTCCATCGCGAAATGTCTAACCGCAACAGGGCACGTGGTTTACCCCGCCACGATCTCGATCTCTTACGTATGCACGCTTGAGAGAGAGGCTCGGAGCCCCCACCACACGGTTCGTAATCTATATTGCCACCGCACCATATTTGACGACTGCGTGAGCACTTCGGTCAGCTCTCGATTCTGCATGACCATTGCAACCTGTGTTATCTGGTTCTAATCTTTGTCCAACCGTTTTGAATACTTGTGAAGGTATCTCCCACTTGATCGAACACCTAACCGACTGGACTATCAGCTTACGTGTGGATGACATGAAAAGCACACTTTTTTATTGGCAAAAGGCAGTCCGCTCCGCGTGACTTTCACCTTTGCTGTCTCCGTTTCCGATTAACTGCCGTTAGGCTGCTTACTTTTAGCCACTATAATATTTTACACGCGGAACATTCATCCTTGTTTGGCCAATGAGGGACTCACATAACGATGGGCGTTTCCGTGTTACTGATTTATTACAGCCTACAGCACGGAATTATGGCTGAACGCATTTGTCAACGGTTTTATCATTACCCAGTTCGTGAGGATTCGGTTCGCACGTGTTTTTTTTGCGAAGATCGTACATTTGAGATTAACTGTTCCAGTTTTGCTGTCCTAAGAGTTGCAGTCTGTGCGTAAGGCATAACAGCCACCGTTTGACGTGTGAGTATTGAGTGGTCTTGATCGAAATCTTTTCTCCGTCGGGCCATTCACATACCATTTCGAGGGCCTCTTGCAACCAGTGTTTTTCCCAGTTGTCTACTTCGTTTCGTTGTATTAGTTAACTGACCTAAATACAACTGCAAAAATACACTTTCCGTAAAGACATCGATGTCCAATTCATCTCAGCGGATGTGTTTTTAACTTCAGACTGTGAACACGTTCGAAGTTTCGTGATCGACAGAAAACAGAAGCTATGTCGTTAACCACACGAAAAAACCGAGTGTAGGAGGTAAACGCAGTTTATACGTGATATAGAAATAGAAGTAAGTGTCAATTCCGCAAAAGAATATGGGGACACACCAGAGACAAATTCTGTATTGGTGAGTATCTGACACGAAACGGCCGTTGCCTGAGGGACTATCCCACTTGAATTGCTATTTCCCATTTGCTTCATTACATAACAGGCTGCCTGACTCACTGCGACCTAATGAGTACACGAACACTCATCTCTCGGAATGTATAAAGCGTATTACTGACTTGACAACTGAGGTAAGAGTTCAAGGCCTGGTTAGGATGAGTATGTGTATTACCGGTGAGTTCCGACTGAAGGGCATCTCAAGTCTGGTGTTCCGTTGTGAAGGGTATAGGTCAAAACGTTTGAACAACCATGAAAATTGTGCTCAAAATTAAGTGGACCAGATTCAAATAACTAAAAACCCCGATTAATCATTAGCAAACAGTTTTAAAATAAGGAATTCAGAGAATGTGCACTCCAAATTTATAGGTTTGACCTCGTCGCTCACGACACAAAATATTTGTGAAATAAGGTTCGATTGGACGTAGTGTAGTCTGAAACTCGATTAAGCCTAACAAAACATGGCAAACAACGTTAAGTCAACATCCAACCCGTGTTTAATAACAAGATAATCGGGAAGTAATTCATACAGCTTTCATAGAATGGTACACCCCCTGGATACGTAGTTCGTATCGATACTTACCTGTAGGGGAACAACAAGCTCGTTTGACCCGATGCAGACATTTTGAACACTGGGATTTTTGGGCGAATTGTTAGCTGGAGCGAGGACCTAGTTGCATCAATTGATTCAGTCGAAGCAGAAGATGGAGTAGGATTAACACTTTGTGGGCGACAATCCCCAGATGTTGGAGAGATTGGTTGACTGTTAACTGAGTCCTCGTAAAAGCGAGGATCGCCGTATGGTTGTGGGGCTCGACCCGGAATAAGAACGCCCCACTTCAGTACCTGGAAAGAAGGTCGTTGGTGTCATAAAAAGTCAGTAAAAATAACGAATGCCCTGTAAGTTCGAAGAAACGGAAGAATTTCTCTTCTGGACAAACTTGAAACGGATTGACAGTTCTGTGCAGGATGTTTCCCGCAGAGACATTGTAAGCGTTAGATTTTGTTGTGCCAGACGAGATTTAGATAAAGGAACTGAGCATGAGAAAAATATGCGAGCAAAATAGGAGAATCTGCCATTAGGTAACATGTTGAGAGGTGTACATAGTGACTTAGCATAATAAATACCACGATATATCAACATGAGCGCATGCATGCAATGGACGAGAGATGGGTAGGTACGAACGTGGAAATAGACACCTGACAGAACGGAACAGCTGAATCCATACAATTTGAACGATCGATAAGGATGAGTAAGACTAGCACAACAGGATACGTGAGCCTGAGAGAAAGTCCAAATGCGTTCACAGCAAAGAGGAAGTGCATGACGAACTAGTGTCGATTGCTGCTTTTTCCGTCTCTATAAGTTGGTGTTCGTACGTTATAATTAGAACACCATGAGGCACTTTGTTGTTTCATCCATTCATGGGATTTGCAGGGACTTCGAATTGGGAAAAAATGTGGATGCTTATGCATAACTGAATTCGTGTTGGACAGTTTATAGAGAAATCTACGGACGGATTCGGTTCTGGAAGGTCTGCAAAAATACGTTTGTGAGTGAGAAAAAACTGGTGAACATGAGCAGGTGATAAACCCAAACAGAATTTTAAGACTTTTAGAGGGAGTATTGCAAAAACTGATAAGCATTTCAACGAGATCACACAATGACTGTCGCAAGGTAGATTGTCGGACAATGTTTCCAATTAGTAATTTGCATGACTGAATTTACCAATCTAGTAAACGGCACTTACCAAACTTACTCATCGCAACGACCAACCTCAATCAAAATTAGGACTGTGCAGCAACGTGTTCCCCCATTTAATCCAACCACAGTGAGCATAATCCAATACGCTAAAGAAATATGTATTCCGTTCAGCTGTAACTCCAATCGCAGAGGTGTCTCAAACTGAATTGCACCAACTTCGCTGGAGTGAATCGATTAACGAGATCCTCGTTATTTGCACGTTATGGTTCGATTTTTGCAAAATAACCGAATGACTAGGTTCGTAAAAGAAGTTTTGTTGTACAGTCGACCGAAGATCTGATACAGCCTCATCGACTATATTGGTGCCGTCACGTAGTATAATTATGTAAAGAGATCGCTTACCTGATTGAGGAGTGTCTCATCATCATCATAGCAGCCATGAGCCTGACCAAAAGATACTGTGGCTCGGGCCGCCCCTCACCTCAACAGTGACGTGGAATATCCTACGAGGAAACGTAACTAAGAAAGTCGATAAATACTAAAAGAAGACTAGGCGAAAGAACTAGAGATGGTATGGATACAGGTACGCGATTGACTGCGACACGCCGGATAGCGTCTCTAACCAGCGGTTTGAGTGATCACGAGGACCCCATGCAGACAGGCGATACCTGCCCACTTTGCTCAATGGAGCAGACAAGGTCTGCATATTTCGTGAGGAGTGTCTATGCAGAAGTTTTACGAATGAAGGAAACGACGAGGCGATGGCCAGGCCCACGAGTGGTCCTACTGAGATCCAGGCTAGTCAGACTGACGTTCACAAAACAATATTCAACAGATGTATGGTATCCAGTGCAGGGGAGGTCCAGTGGCCTTCACACTAATTTACGTTCCACATTACAATTAGTTCGTCATCCTCTGGTGTTCTAGATGCTATCCCGTATGGAACAACTGAAGTCATTTAGAACTATTGCAAGAAACCTAATGGTATGTGTCCGAGTGAGTAAACTGCTGCAGAAAAATTGATTCCAACTTTTACACCTCTAAGTATTTGATGCAATGAGATATACGGGTAAATGTGGGCTGGCTGTTACCAGACTATCCAAACTATGACAGGAGCAGTCGAAACACCCGAGGGTCTAACTAGTAGTCAGGTGAATAGGAGTCTGCGTCGATATCACCATGCCACTGTGAAATCATCTATAAGAAACTTTACATACACTTGGTCTGTGTTAGAAAATGAGGAAGGAAACGAGAACCAGTTACAAACAGGCGGAAAGGGAAGTGAAAGTTGTGTACTAGCTGACAAAACCCTGAAGGCATGCGCGAACTCCGAACTTGGTTGTTTGTCAGCAGCTAGTCGCATGAAAATGGATCATAACCAAGACGATGGAAGAAGAAAACTGAACAAATGGAAGTGGGAGGGAAGCAGGACAGCAGATTTATGCGGTGTAAAAGAGCATTCTGGAACAATACCTGTGGAAGACGATGGTGGGAGGCTGATAAAACGCAGTCGGCAGTAACAGTTATTAATGGATGGAATTTGATCCGAAAACACCAACCCAACGTTTGAGGTCGGTGGAAGTGATTCAAAGCTAGCGAAGTCACGTAAACAATGGAAGGTTCGAACTTGCTATAGTCGACCAACTAGCACGAAACAGTTCTACATGTCAAGGTTGACTTTCAGTTCACCGGTGCCAGAACGATGCCAGTTATATGCGACATCCACGTGGCACGCCAAAAACATGCCATCAAAGACAAAAAATTCGACTGTAATAAAAATTGTCTCATAGATCAGCAAGGGACCGGGACAAACTGGAGAGAGATTGTTTCGAGTGAGTTAATAGGATGATAGTGCAACACTTGGAATTAGGAACTTCGAATAGCCCCAGGTACAGTACTTGAATTGAAATTTCCCATGCAAGTAATAAGCAGATGTCGTACTGGTTGCAGTAAGCAGTTACTATTCATGGGAGGAGAAGCTAAATTTACGGATGTACAACAGTATTTGAGAGATCAGTCTGTCATCGGCTGACCGTATTGGCACATGCAGTCACATCATCATAGACAGCAATACATCAGTGGTTCACACCAATGCATAACTACCACACAACCATGAAGAAAAAGCAAACTTCATAAAGGAAGAGAGAAGAAAAAAACAAGGGGACGGGAATGGGAACTAACTACTGAAAATGACTACGTCCATATTCAAACAATCAACATCAAGGTGCCTACACCTTGGGAACAAACAACCGAGGTGCAATTGAGAGTAAGACGTCATCAGCAAGACAGCTTCCGTACGGCTTTCACTGCCCCGCGTCATTAAATACACTCACTTCACATAAAACTCGGCCAAACGACAACATTCATGCCACTGAGCTCGATTAGCCGCCATCTCACCTGAAGTCTCCAACCACCAACTCTGTGAGTCGCGAGGGCCCCAGCCCGAGAGACGAACTCGATATACAGTGTCCAACTCCTTGGTAAACGACTTAATTTCCCTACGCCAGATCATTATCTGTCCACCTCGCACATTACACTAGTCGGTCGCAGTTTCAGCGAACATAAAAAAGTAATCTATACATCCCCGTCCGAGGACGAAACCCCGCCTGTTCTTCCCTAATGTTTACCCCCCGAGTTGCAATGAGTCGGCGAAGTATAATGGATGCTAGAACCCTAGAAATGACTGGGGTCAAACTAATTCCTGTGATTTTCGCAAGAGCCCCTGATACCTTTCTTGAATGTAGGAACTATTACCGAGTGACCCAACTCGAGGGGACAGTTTCCGTCGTCCACACGAGTTGAAATAAATGAGTCAAAGCTTCTACTAACGCCTCTCTCCCTTCCTTGGAAAATGCCGGCACGAAGTCATCTGGACCAGCAGCCTTATTACGCTTGAGAGCCACATAGCAATTGAGGACCTCAGTCTCAGTGGGTGGTTCCAAGTCTATCGACCAGAGCACTACATTACAAGTTTGTGGTGGCAACGCAGTAGAAGCAAAAGACCAGTTAAATTTACCCTCAAAGTGTTCCACCCATCGTTCGAACCTTCTGGACTTATTATGGATGAGTGTGCCATTTGTCTCGTTGATAGCTTCACTGACAGACGGTCACCTGGGACCAGTGGTACGGAAAAGCTTAAACAGTTTGCCAGTGTTTCCTGAAGCAAAAGCCGTCCCCATTTCCTTAACCTTTCCCAATAGCCAAGCCTCACGATCAGTCTTTAGGCTACGTTTCAGTTTCCTACGGACATCTCTTCTACACTTGTTATATGAACTACCAGGAGGGATGTTCCGCCTGGCTTCTAACAACTCCAGAGATTTCTCC
>QNGE01002691.1:52588-64998 GCA_008508345.1 Paragonimus westermani
GGTGGCGGTGTACCAGAAATGGTACGTTTTTCAGGAAGAGATGCCAACCATCTTCTAACCCCCAACCTGGAGGACCAGGAGACTGTGGTTTGCCAGACCTCTACCTATTGGCCTACCTGGTATGAATAACTCTGTTTAGTTTAGCCCAAAAGGTCATCGAGATGCGCAAGTCGTCACACCACGTCAAGGTCCAGTCTCACCGTGACGAATGCAGAGTCACGAACTCTAAGTTAATTGTTGCAATATAGAAGAAAGAAATTAGCGAATAACGGATGGTGTAACATTGAGACTGTTCGTTTAATCCTGATGCAGAATGTTTAGCGCCATATTTGGAAGGGTCCCCTGTTAGATCTTCTATCGTGTCAGGGTTCGGATCACCGGTGAATCGAGCAGATTTTCACTACGGACAGATAAGGATAAATTAACCACAAGAGATTTGTTTGAGCCTCGCAATTTTTGTGACTGCAGATCAATCACAGCCACACGCACCTCACCTCGATCGTGTCACATTCAAACAATGTCCACTCTGAACCCATTACACGAATTACGTGGATTGTATAGTATCCACTCATGAGGCTACGTTTATACAGTCACTTCATTGAATGTGTTTTGCCCAACAACAATTTCTGATGAAACATCTATAAATTTCATTACTATCGTTGGCTACTGTGTTTTGATACCGAACAGGAAATATGAAACGTTAGCATCTACCAGCGTTCGTATCTAGTAGCTTCGATGAGAGTTATGAAGGGAAATATTTGCTTTAAGTCTGTGGTTTAGTTATGGACTTGACTGAAATCAAACTATTCATGATACTGTTAATTTGTTTCAAACTACCTGATCGTAATGCAACGGAAGGCCTTGCCAACACAGCCGAAGCAATTTCGGAGCGATCCGCATTTGTGCAGTAATCAGGGCAGGACCCGCATCCAAGTTGGACTTGATTGGTTTTGGAATCAATTCCCGATACCATCTACGACAAAGTAAACAAACAAAGAAGCATATCGTTATAGTTAACAGTTAGTCAAATCCCTTAAATGCAATCTGAGGATAAATGATGGAATTGGTGTTGGTCTCACCCTTCAGACATCCAAGAAGCGGATGGTGTAACTTTGCTACATAGACTGGAGACCAACGCAATCAGCAAGGAGAGTGCATATGAATTCCTGATTTCTGGCAACCGTTCTCTTCCCCATCTAGACTGTATAGAGTGAGCTGAGAAACTGGGAATCGCAACAGTCCGTTGGTGTGTACTAAACAAATTTCTTATCACACAGCAAGTAATCGAATTAGCCAAAATACATTCTGTGTGGACTTTTCACTGGATCCGTACAGTCGTTCACTTGACGCACTGTCTTATATAATCGTTAACGGTCGAATGTTCAACGTGTTAAGACGACCACACGGTTTACCGATTACTAGAGTAGTGGAACAGGGTTAAACAGCGAGAAAAAGTGATACTACATCATCTAGGCCAGTGTGTTAGTTGTGACTTTAGTGGTAGGTAAGAAGTTTGCATTCGGTTCTCCTCATCCATCTATCCATACAACAGTGAGGAGAAAGCTAGGGTGATACTACCTTCTAGCTTAAGGATTGTACGATATTCCACATTGCTGGTTACAAACGCAGTTGGACGCCACAATATGTCACAGTTAACGGTGTGCCTACATATGCGAAAACCACCGAATATTATTTGGAAGTGTTGCTAATCCCCCTTTTTCTGTACCACTTCGTTGAATACTTTCAGGAAGCAATGATAGTTGGCCTGGAGAAGTTTGGAAGCCTTGAATCAATCGCATATCTCAGTTTGGATGGGGGTAGGCCAATTCGACAGACCTGAGCGTAATCTCAGACGCATACAAAGGCGAAATACTGCAAACAGAGTTAGGTTAAGCCGTCTCTCAAAATGTTCCACCCAGCTCGTCAATTATGTCCACACAACAGTTTAACCAACAGGTGATCTAATATCCGTTCCACGGATAAGTTAAGGCGAACCATCAGCAAGTCGCAACACGAAGGCGGCTTCCACTTCGGCCGGCTTCTGGTTAATTATGTTTTCATCTCAACGTTTGGGCCGCATTTGTCACTTTTTCAGATACCTGAGTTGTCAGACAGAAGTTTTTGCTCAGCATCCGGTGGGTGTAAAACAAGTAGTTCATAGGAGCACACCAAATCGGAAAGCAATACATGTCAAAAGCAATCAGTGCATAATGCAAAAATTGTGCCAGTCACTCACCACCGACTGAGTGATGAGGAGCTAGCGAAGATACGTGCTCTAGTTTACGTTAGTGTTCGTGTGTACAGTTGGCTATGTCACGTCCGTCGGATCGGCGATGATCGTATTGCAAGGCAGCTGCTGTACGGGCAGGTGAAGCCAGGTAAGTGAAATCCTAGTCGTCGGAAACTGAGATACCAGGATATTATTCACGTCGGGAAAACTTCGCGTTGAACCGGACGGTCCGGAAAAACAGGATCCAGATGGGCACCCGCAAGTTCAGTGGATAGCTATTACGCGGCCGCGAGTGGAATCGCGCGATACGCAAGGGAAACGTCGGTGCCATAGGTCGTGGTGATATGAGTATATATGGCGTCACGATGTTTGCGGCCTCGAATGCGCTAGCTGTGTGGGATTAGTAGGACATAAACATACTCACAGCGCACCGTCAACCAAGTGACAACAAATACATTGGAGGCACGCAGGTCATATCGGTTGTATCCACTTTTTATTGTTTACATTAACCGATGATTACCGTCGTTTGAAACTCACCCGCTCCCGTTCTTAAAAACCTGAATGTCTGTGGCCTTCCACTTTTCCCTTTCGCCAACTTTGTTGATGTGCTGTGCTATGACTGTTTTTTTCAGTCCAACTTTACATTTTGTTTTTCCTCGGTATCCTGTTTGGAGTGTACAAACGTGTACTCCTATACTGAACTCTATCTAGCACTGTTTTCAATATTTTTATTTCCAGTTTAGATCTTACTGCTGGAATCTATCAATGTATTTTCCGACAGACAAGGATTTCACTTTCGTGATAGCAAATCATTTGGCTAACCAGCATTGGCTGGCTGGACACAACGGCTTCATTCACGTGCCTCTTGGTCTTATTCCTTCGAGTTTACATTGGATACGTGGTGTGTGGGAGTGGAACCACGTGGTGCAGCGCAAGCCACTTATGATGATGGTTAAGTGCAGGTGTCCTTTGGCTCCGGTCACTATGACAGGCTAGTCCAAAACGGATGCCACCAGCCAAACAATGTCTAACAGAGAGTACTGAAATCAGTGATCACCATATTGTTCCCACGCAGTCTCTATGAAATTTGGGAGATTCAAATTAAAGGTGAACTAGTCAACGAGGTCCAGGTTGACTCATAATGTTCGACTACGTTAGACTAACGGTCAGTCTGGAGCTGTACCACGAACAACGGAAGCGTTAAACACACCAGATTAGGCAGTATAGGGCAGATTATCTGGTGCTATCATTGTGAAAAGAATGTCAAGACTCTTGCTTTAAATGTCGATGACGAGATTATCTCGTGAGTATGCAGAAGTACTCGATTAACTTTAACACCACGTCACACGTCACAAAAATATCCGAAAAACTGAATACTTTGCCAAGGTTTTCGCCAAAAGTCGTCAGCACGATGTATCGTGAATTGTTAAACATCCTATCTCGTCTTTCCGAGTGCTCCAAGAATCACTTCGTTCTGTCTCAACGACTGGTTCCAGTGGTGCATCTATCTAGCTATGAATCAATTGCAGCTGTCAGCTGCAAAGTGCTCCGGGTAAAGACGGAACTGAAGTGGAGGATAAAATCCCCTAGGTCTTCAGCACTAGCTGAGACACAATTCCGCACATTGAAGTTTGAAATATGTCTGCATATGCATGACATCACTCTTGCAAAAATGATGCACGGAGGTCGCTTCTGCTCTAATTGACAAACGTAAATGAGCCGAAACGAGGAGTTGTTATGATCGGTGTGGTAGACAGCACTATTACAAACACGAATGATATCAGTGCGAATTTGGAACGGGAACACGTATCAGCCGGTGTTACTGATGCAACCTGGAGTGCTTGCAAGGCAGCTCTAAGTACACACTCGAATAAGGACGAAATCGACGGTTGAGCATTGGACTGAGAGCAGGGTTTACCATCAGACGCGGTGGTTAGTTAGTCTGCATCTGGCAAACGAGACGCGTGTAAAGGTGTAGAAATTTGCGGTACTTAATAAACAGACAAGAAATGGGTGAACTGTAGATGTGCCCCACTAGTATGCCTCAGCATGTTTAACAAAACTACAGAGACGGACAGCGGGATTTGAGACGTTCCCGGTTAGAAATCTCTTTGAAAATAAGAAAATAATTCAACAAAGGAGTTTTTACGTAACATTCCATAAGACCGCTTGGACTGAGGTGTCCGCTGCTGAGCAAAGGGCATAACATTGATAAAAACTGGAAACATTTGCACGTAAACCTCGAAAGGTACTATTCATTCCACCTAGGCCTACACGATGCGCAGTGGAAAACCACTGTTCCATTCTCATACACTTGACTACCTACCAATCACGATAGACTAGCCAACGGTATCGATAAGCACACTCACTTTGGGAGATTGGCAAATTTCTTATCGGCTTCCGTTTTCTGGAACACAAAAGTGGATGAAGAAAATTTACATTGCCCACTTCAGTAGAATGGGGACCATTATAACCAAAAACGATGACACCGTGTCACTGACTTGCCCTGAAATATGTTTACCATTCGATCAAAAGTTGACTTTCCGGAGATAAAAAAGAAGATTGATGACAAGCGGAACACGATCTATTGAGCTAAACTATATGAAGGTCACACCGGCATTCTTTCACGTCAGCTAGGTCAATAGACAAGGTACTGATGAGTCACAGTATACTGTTTCGCCTATTTTTATGAAAGTTGGTCTCTTATTTCGGAAGAACGACTCTGGTTCTAGGCGATTGTTACCAACTTGGCACTCGTAACACAAATTCGAGAGACACGGTTTATGGAGAACCACATTCGCCTTTACACCCGGTTCTGGGCATCCTGAAATTACTTCGGCCCACATATGACCATGTTATTTGGGGAGAATTTTAATGGAAAACAAGCGAAACAGATCATAAAAGAAAACAAAAACTCATACTGACGCACCGTGGCTGACAGAAAACGAAAAACAGACGAGGAATTCAAGCCGAGAAGGCAATTACCAACGTGGCGGTTCAGTGGTTGCTAGTCCACGAATACATGATAAACAGAAGTACGAAAATCAACTCAGATACAAAAGGATGTAAATCCAGCAGAGTTTAGAAAAGTTATTGAAGTCTTGTGTAGGAATGCTGCATGTTCTATGTCAGTTCTGTCAGCTGCAGAGGCACACCGAGAGCTTTGAACTTTTACAGCTGCAACCGAATGCTCAACGATTTCCACTGCGACTTTGGTAGCCTGCCTGCGCCCATCGCAATACGGTCTATCGGCTCAACTCAACACACGGGCACTGAATGCAAATGAGCAATTTGAAACATGCAATCGAATAAAGGCACAAAATAAGCTCAAAATGAAAGGGGACCACAGATAGGTAATACGTATTTTTAATTAGTATGTGTTTGAACAAGTGTGTAACTGCAAGACCTTATTAGACCACATGAGTTCAGTTCAACGAATAGACTGATAAATGACTAGGCTAATTACTAGAAAAACTTACAGGTGAGATAGTTTTCGGTTTTGACCAGTCTAAATCCCACAGCCAAGGGTCGTTTTGTGGACTGAAAAGGGATGGAGTGTACAGCTAGGAAACAAACATTTTTACCACTTTGTACACAATGGAACCAATTTCCGGCTTAGAAGCCAGAAAGATGTACAGTTAACGCGATGAAGGCTGTATAAAGTGGCGAAGGAACCACGAAATATGAGAAGAGATGGAGAAATACGAATGATACAAAGAAGAGATGTTAACGGAAAAGAAAATGGCAATACTAGAATGCATACAGAGATTCCCAGTAGGAACGCCGTTGAACTCTAGTCTTTACCATTTCAGATAGCGTCGACAATCAATGCTGTTCACCATGTTTTGGACCTGTAATCGAACTCTTAACCGTGATAGTTTGAATGTTAACTAATAAACAGACATCTCAAAGATGTTCAATGTTTCGGATCTTCACTGTTGAAGTTGGTGTACAAGCTTGATGCGGTACCGTGTCCTGTCCTGTACACGTGTGTTGTTCTGTTCTGATCCGGGTCCCGCCGTGTCTGCGCATCTGCGCTTCGGTCGCACCGAATAACATTCAGTTGGAGCACTCCACTTAAGTGTGCAAATGGTGACCGTGCACGCGCGTGCGTTCGGATATGGAAAAGGGTTTTCGGGTCAGGAGTGTATGATCACACATGTGCAGTTGAGACAGTGCGCATCAGTTAGGCCAAACAGCTTGGCACGTGATGGGCCGGATGGGAATACGAGATGATGGCTACAGACCGCAGCGAAGAAGCCGGGATCGCCCTACTGAAGCACGCTTTAGTGCCAGTGTTTGTCACCAGGTCGTCGCTTCCAGACTAACTCGCCGCTCACAGACGAAGCACGGCGTGGCAAACAGTGCGGGGCACTTGCAAGATGTACCCAAAATCAAGAGGACCGTGAAAAGAGATCAATCAGCCGCAGGGCTTGTCCGTCTCATACCCGTCGACGAAATCTGTTGTTGAAATGGTGCTTCAACTACACTAATGCCAAACGGACACTCTGGGAACATCACTTGCGCAAAAAATGTCAGGTTTCACAGATGGACAGGAAGACTGTTTGTATGATAGCATTATGCACTAGACCTTTCTCTGAAAAACTGAGAGTATGCCAAACGTCACAAGCGGCGTAAGTTAGCGAACGCCATCCCAGCTTCAACCATGCAACTTTTGGTCTTATTGGGCATTCCACGGTACACAGTCGCCTCCACTGCCTCCAGCGACTCACCACCAAGGATGAGAGCAGGTACACAGTCACGCTGATCTTGCAACAGCGCTCTGCACTTAAAAGTTGCAAAAGACATAAAACTGATGGACTGTCCAAAATGTTGTGGGCTCCCCGTGAACCATAAAAAAATATGATGTCTGCACACTCTAAGTTTCGAAGTTCAGCGCCTTAGAGAGTTTCTACATCATCAAATTCGCAATCTGTCGGAACACGCTCAAGAACTTCCGCTGCAGAATTGAAAAGGAAAGGGGAAGATTTGTGTTATCCCACTCTAGAAACTGAAGGTAGACGATAAACTGCATGAACCCTAATCACAATTCGAGTTTTGACAGTGAACTACGTGCACGATGTTAGTACAATTTTCGAGGACATGTCTCCTTGAGAGACGGTTACAGGATGCAGCCCTCTCTCCCGAATAAAACGTCCTACTGATGTCTCAAAAATAACAGTTGCCGGCCCTTGAAAGGAACGACGGTGTTCAAGCAGCTGGTGACGTGCGAAGGTGTAATTAATGCGATCATAGTCAAGACAAAATCTATCTTGCTCCTCGCGGATAGAATGCCCACATGTCACCTTAGTTCATGAAGTACGATTGTTACAAGAACGTTTGAAGCCGTAAGATCCATGCTGATCTTTCGATGGTGAACACACAAAGTCCACGAGCTCTTTTGAAAATGGGGATAACGTTAGCCAAACCCCAGTCAGTTACTTCTAGTGTAGAACCGTCCGCTGTTAGACTAAAGGTGAGCCCCGAAATACAATCAAGTCAAGAGAGAGTTCGCCTGGACGGAAGTCCTTTTAATGTTTAAGGAACCTGAGCGCTGAAACACGACTTCAGGATTCTGGCACAATGTATGTACAATCTGAGCTTATTTGGAGATCCCGCCGACCAAGCCAGTGTTGGAAGTGTCTCAAACGAATTAACAACCGTCTTCGTGCTATTACAATCCAGAAGCAAATAGCATTAAAAACGCTGCTCCTTTGTTACTGTGACATAAGCTCCGAAAGACAGATATATGTTTTACCACCATCACACAATTAAATGGTTAGGTCATGTGCTAAGGATGTCAGCTAATGGTCGTCACACCCAACGCTCTTTGTCAATACAGCGGCCGACTAGCGTAAGGCGCTAGGTGGGCAGGTGATGACTTAGTGCAGAGAAATGAAGTCCTCCAATAAGGGGCTGGACACTGGTCAGTGCAAGTCGGGTTCGTTTTCTGGGCTGGGGATCTCACGGCTCACAGAGTTGATGGCTGGAGGCGTTAGATGAGGTCGTGGCATATCGAACTCAGTGGCGTGAATGTTGTCGTCGTTTGGCCGAGTTGTTTGTGAAGTGAGTTCATTTAATGACGCTGACCATTGAAAGTCATAAGGAAGCTGTCCTGCTGATGACGCCTTACTTACAATTATAGCTCGGTTGCTTGTCTGCAAAGTCTGGACATCTTGATGTTGAATTATCGAATATAGACGTAGCTATTCTCAGCTGTACAGGGTTTGTTTTTCTCCTCATGGCTGTGTGACAGTTAGGCGTCGGTGATAGCCACTGGTATATTGCTGTCTATGATGGTTGTACGACGACCACCAGCTCAACAACCCTCTGCATATTGCAGGACACACGGATGTTGTTATACTGACCGGAAGCTTGAAGGTTCATAATAGGTAGGCTGAGAGATAACGAGCGTGACTAGCGTTTCAAGTACTTTTATTGTGTGTGGTGTACAAACGTGCGTTACAGCTTTGTGGTCACATGTGAGCCGGAAACTAAGGTTGCCAAAGCGTAGACGCAGCAGTCGCTGTAACCGGTCCTGAAATACGATTGGTCTATCTATACCCCATCATTTGTCTCTAAAGCAGGCTTCCCAGGGCAGATAAGCGTCCGTGTCACAACCGGTGAATCGATGATGAGCTTGAAGTAATTCAGTCGTAACGACGTCCATTTCTGTTTACACGGCCGCAAGTTAAAGTCTTCGTTACAGCGACATCTTTTGTCTAGTTATGACAGCTTAACAGTTTATAGACAACTTAAAACATTGTGTAACACATTGTGGGGTTTAAAAAGCACAAACTTTTCTTTCTAGTTGATGATAAACATGGTGATTGTCAGCAGCATACAAAATGATGCGTTCTCGAAACAGTGGTGTTATCGCCTAACTGCATCGAAACTTGTAACGTGAAAAACCAACATCGAAATAGAACAGGAGTGTAATGGAATACAGTGGGACAGGTTAAAAAAACGAAAATTGTAGATGCTGAGAGTTTCATAAACTCAAAATACATTCATATCATGAACGCTAGTTTCCGGCGGGTAACTCACTCTGTTGTGGGATCAGAATAATGTTTCAGAGTTTGATCAGCTAACTGCATCAGCAATCGCTTCTGACGACGTTCGTTCTCGGCAAACACACTGTCTGCACGTTTTTGGTAATCCGTCCACGATTCATTGATAGGGAGGTACATACTACCCATCTCCAACAGACCGTGCAACGTGGCTGGGTGGGGAAATCTGGCAACAGGACAGAGTCGACGGACGAGGGAGCGAATCAAACATGATGCGAAAGAAAAAGAATGTGTCTACCAACGGATAACAGGTAAGACCAGCCATCTTGAGTGAAATTACGGGCAAAATAATGTGCGGCACTTCAAGGCCTAACATCCTGGAAAACTATACAACGAAGACTAGAGGAAATCAAAACTACAGAGAAAGGTATACTCGAAATAGGTAAATCAAGTGCATCTTACCGTTCGTTGAAAAGTGGCAACAACTTCTGAAACACCTCAAACGTCATCAGAACATCGGTAGCACAGTATCGCATCAACTCCTGGAGAGAAAACATGGATATCAATAGCAATTTACGAGTCCATTGAAATATTTTCCCAAAAGACAAACATCAGGTGAGTCCAGCAAGAAACACAAGAAAAAAGTCGATGAAATTAAACCAACTATACACAGTGACAAGGATTTCATCAACACCCCGTTGAAGTGCTATGGAGTCAACAAATATGAACTCCAAACGACAGAATAGGAAAACGTTTGGATGCAAATCTGATTACACATCGCACGCTGATGAAGACGGACGTGGAAGCTGCCTTTGGATTAAAACACACGGTTGGAGTGCGACGTATTGTTACAGGACAACCACTGAAGCCAACTGAGATCATGACTGCAATTCGAAATGGTTTAGAGGTGACCAACGACAATCTGGACTGTCAAGCCACCGTCATGAACAAAAACAGTAATGCATCAGTGGTTGGTGCTAATGCTTAATTGTCACACAATTATCTTTCCGAAGCCTCTCCAGGATAAACATACTAGGTAAAACGAAAGGTGAACACCTTCCTTGCAAAGTAGCACGTTGTGACGTTCGCATTTTGACTGGTGAAGACAGATCTCTAAATAACGGAACTGTGTATAAGTCCTAACCAAGTGCGAAAAAGGAGCCTGTGCATAGGGTAGACAACATATTCAAAACCAAAGGACTGCAGCCAACGGCTGATTCATTGCTTAATCTACGACCCGCAATTCAACATTCGGTGACAACGCAGTTGTATTCGGAAGCATACAACCGGAAAGCGATGTGGCCAACAAGAAATCGAAAAGCAAAAAGACCGTATATTCACAAAAGAGATCAAACCGAATAAAGCGTGCGGTGAAGCTTGATTGTGGAATAGAAAATCGCACAGCTGTGCTTGCACTCCAGCCAACGAGTCAAGAGTCAGATGAGAGGAGGTAAGGAGCAGGACTTCAAACTAGAGAGAAAACCCAAAGACAGCGAAAAATGCTGTCCGATTCACGAAAACTATCGGTCAAAATTATCACCTGCCATCAACTGCACAGTCTACACGTAAGGTGGACTCAACAACCAATGCATAGAACGATAATCGAACGTATGGCTTAACAATTCAAGTAAGTATATTTTCAATGTTTGAGTGAACTATGGTTTGATTAGCAAGGTCAAACTTTTCCCTGTTCCACTCACTGTTTAATCCTTAAATATAGCACATGCGATCGAGAAAAACATTCTTTTCGTCATCAGATACAAGCATAATCAGCAGCAAAACACTCGCGATTTGACTGGATCTGATAGCATACGATCGCTACAATAACCGAACGAACGAAAAGTGTCCAATGAATACAGGGAGGTTGTGACTCACCTGAAACTGGGATCGAACCTCTTGCCGAGAGCCATCTTCGAAGACAGAACGTGCTTCTTTGGTTTGTGGCGGTGGCTTTTCACAATAGAGTCGATACACATCCGTCAAATTGTTTAGACTCGTCTCAGATATCCACTGAAGGTCCTGGAGCACAGAAGTGATGAAATCAGTGGAGACCGAGTGAGAAATGGGTGCGGTAGTGATAGTCAAGGTGAAGAATAAATTCATTACAAAATTCCAGATAAACCAAGATGAATTCATCAGGCGGACTAACCAAGAGTGACAACTTTTGAAGACAACCCTTCAGGCGAGTTAACCTGAGACAAGTTGTCAGCTTGTTCTGTACGATGGCGGGACCGGCCAAGCAATGTACAGATAGGCACTGCAAGATATAGTCACGCCTGTTTAGCCGTCTGCACGCTTGTTCTACATGCATCCAGATGTGGTCGTTGTGTGGGTAATGATCACTGATCAGAGCAACTTCGTGCTCAGCATTTTCAATCGATATGAAGTCAGCAGCAACCGCCAGGTGAGGAGGGCTCAATCAGTCATGGTACATAGCATTTTCTTGACCAATCCTGTGTGGTGGTAATGTAAAAGCCATAAATTGACCTTAACAAAACCGACCTTTAAAGCGTGAACTGAAGTGCAACAGTTATGACAAGCGCTATAACCCGACCAAAGGTACGGATTCCGAACAGGATGTGTGAGGGCGTGCAATGGATTTTGCAAGAGCACGGAGTCGAAACGGACGTTAGGATAACTACGCAGAAGTGAGAAGTCTGATAATCAACAAAGCAGAAATCTATCGATCGAATACGGCCAATACGGTGAGTACGTGTTAACGAGTGCCTAAATGAAAGTTTATCAAGCATCTGCAACAGCGGAAATGTGGCAGCCAGCAGGTTGATTGGGTAACATATTTCAGACGAAGTACGGCATGGTTGAAGTCCGCGAAACCTGCAGAGCCGGGATCTCTCCCGAAAATTCCAACATGGCAGTCCCAAAATGGGTCCATATTATACACCTCTGGTTTGATGTACCGGGGAAACAGCGGTAGGCCGCCTACAGAACCCTTATGAGAAAGCGATGATTGCCCGTGACAGCCTATGCAAGAGGTCCGTGCTTTGCATTTTCGAGCAAATCCGAAGAAGACCGATGGAGAGTACGATTTCGTTTGGCTCGGAAACTGATTTTTTATGTCGACAATAAGACCTGAAGACTGGTAAGAATGTGGCTTGACAACTGGTGTGTCCGCAAAAGACGCTTGGCCAACAAGTTGGTTTATTACGCAA